>VDFB02365584.1:61248-245286 GCA_007258455.2 Sequoia sempervirens
ATTATATGCAAAAATTATAACAAGCCCGTATATCATTAAACTTCACATCAAGCACCATCGGGAAGTCGGGGTGGCAGAGGTGATGAACCCCCTGAAAAAGATCTATTACAAAAGATGTGGTGAAGATGCTCTCGGCCTGTCTCAACTTGATAAGGGTAAAGATATAGTTGAAAAATAAGAGGAAACAATTAATCTATCTACTTCTCCATCTTAGACTGACACTTCTTCTTCCTCCCCCTCTCACAAATCATCTCCTAAGATTGCTCCTACTCCACCTTCCTCCCTAGAGCAAAGGTGCTCTAACACTCCTTTGAGAATAACTCTATTTGGTTCCTCTAGTTCCAAGTTAGTTGTTGTCCCTTCCACTTCATCCTCGTTAGAACATACATTGTCAAAGAAGAAGAAATTGATCAACCTTCTTGAAGTAGATATGGCGAGCAAACTAATCCAGAGGACCCCAAAGCCAAAGAAGTTGAAAACTACATCTAGGCTATTGGAGGATGATGATACATGAAATATTTGTATGGAGGTTGCTCATCCTTCCACTCAAAAAGGGGTAAATCAAGCAACTGCTAGCGAATTTAATGTCACTAGAGTAAACTTGGGGCCTTCAACAAGGGATGGGGATGCACATAATTTCCAGATAACATTAGCTAGGTTGGTTGAGCGAGTTACTAAGGACAAGCGAAGAAAAGATGAACTGAAAGGTCAAGTTAGGGTCCCGATTGAATGTTTAAAGTTAGTTTTTGATTTAGCTCCTCAACCCATTGCTCAAGTTGAAGTTTCTTTTGATCCAACGTCAATATTTGGGAAGGAGATGGTGAGTAAAATACAAAACTATAAGATGTTTAGAGAAGCTATAAGAGAATGGGCAAGACATGTGATGGATAATCAGTTTATCTCATAAATGCAAAGAGTACTCCGAGATACACACTCTTTGAAGGAAGAGATAGAAAAAGATATTGCCTCAACTTGAAATGAGGAAAATATGTGGATCAATTCCTTCGGTGAAATTAATTGAATGTTGAACATAGGACCAGAGAGGCTAGCTACTGAACAAATTATTCTCAACGTTGTTGATAGCCGTTGCATTATCTAGAAGAAAAGTGTTGAATGCAAGTTGCAGGTGGTCAAACAAAGTTTACAAGAATTCAACGAAGTCTTGTCGGAGTGTAATGCAATTAAAGGAGGAGTTTGTAAAGATCTTTCTACAATTGGTCTACTGTTTACAAGAGAAGAAGACAATGACAATGAGAGTATTGGAGTTCTTAAAGAAAACTTCAAGAAGGTGATTGATGAAATCATTAGTATTCGACCTTTTAATACTAACAGTCTATGAAGATTCAGTTGAATCGATGTGGCCTTGTTCCAAACAGCTGAAGTTGCAAGCTCATACGATTCAAGGCAACTTGAAGTAAGACGTGATGACATGGTAGTTTGGAAATTGCGAGTGGGAAACGTCACCATTTCCCAACACAAGGAGATGACATCTGACATAAAGGCTTTCCAAGCTTTTCGAAAGAGGATTGCCACATCAACAAATCAGGCAATCGAAGAATCTATCACTGAAGCACCATCATTGCGACCTTCTAGTTGCTTTCTCTATTTTATGATTATTTGAAAAGACTTATTTATTTTTGGGTAGTTACTTTTGAAAGAATCGATTACTCATCCACTTATATATTTGTATTTTGAAACAAGAAATTCTCTATCATCTTTCAATTTAATATAAGAAACTGCATTGAAACCTCTATTTGTCTATGCACGTATATTTTTATGGAGATTAACCAAGGAAGGTTAACTCTTTTTTTTAATTTATCCTTTTGCAGATATATTATTCATTTGTGAATGTGTGACTATTTGTATCTATAAATGGTTTCTTTTAAAAGTTATATTAGATTGGAATTAACTTATCTGCAAGTTATATTGTATTCATTGGTCTTTGTGTTGGCATCCACGATATTTCATTTATCACTTGCATCTAGTATCTGACAATTTTCTATATTGGGTTTACTTGTCTTTATTGCTTTCTGGTTAAACTTAGCTTAATATATATGTTTTATTTTCAATTTTCTTGAGATATCATTGAAAATCTTAAGAGGGAGTTGTACTTCTAAAATTCAAAGGGTGGTTGTTTCATATAAGAAACAATTATCCAGAGTTGTTGGAAACAATTGCACCTTATCGAACAAAGCATCATAATTACATTAATAAAACCTCAAGGTGCTAATCTATTAGCCAACAAAATGGAATGGGGGGTTTTGACTCCAAACCAATATTTATTGCTGACTAATAATCCCTAGGTTAAATTACTTGTAAAACTTGGAGGGTTTTCATCCTCAAAACTTTCAAATTTTTGAAGGGTTTGTGTCCTTGGAAAATGGAGAAGATGAACGTATGTTCATTCTTGAGAAATGAAATAAATCCAAGAAGGATGTAATGCATTTTATGAAAACACTCCTCATTTTATCTTTTTTAGAGTTGTTTTAGGAAAAAAAAATTAATCTTTTTGTTGTTTTTTCAAAAAAAATGCTTTTTGTTTTTCTATACTTTTTGAAAAAAGTTATTTTTCCCTTAATAAAATAACATAAAGTATCCTTATGACCACGTTTCAACACATTGAGCCCAGGTACACTTTATTTGTACATGTAAAACATCTTTTTAGATAATTAAATACAATTTGTTATTAAATTTTTTTGACAACTTTAGTATTTAATTATTCAATTAATTTTTCCATTTAAATGATCCCAAGGTCTTATGAAAAATATTAAAATAAGCCAATTAAATTGTTTTGATAGTTCCACCAACTCCTTAAGCGCATAGGAAGTTTTAGTCCATGGAAAGTTGGTCCAAGGATGATGAACTCCTCCAAGAAGTTTGGAGTGCTCCTAGAATATCATATTTGCACATGTAGAAAGTATCATTGTCTATGTCTTGGCTCCAAGAACTTATTCCTACAGTCAAAATTTCTTTTTGAAAATGTTGGCACTCTCTAAGAAAGCTGAAGTTTCTAAGCATGTTGAATGGATAAAAAAGGGGACATTACAATGTGTGTGTGTATGCATGCATGCATGTGTATATATTTATGCATGTATGTAGGTGTGTGTGTGCATGTGTGCATGTATTTGTATATATGTATATATTTATGTAGGTATGTATGTGTGTGCATGCATGCAAATGTGAATGCATGTATACATGCATATATTCTCTACATTTTGTTATGGGATATTTTCACAATTATTACAAAGACATGATATATGTAGAAATTAATATATTAATTATTCCATTACCAAGAAAAGAGAACCAAGTTAATAAAGTTGAAAATTGGTAAGGTAAAAGTGTTTCCAATTAGCTTAGTTGTGGTAAAAAAAGTAATGTATTTCACTTGCATGTATGTATGCATGTATGTATGTACATATGTTAGTCAATCTATCATTTTAAAATTCATATATATTTGTATGTGTGTGTGTAAGAAAGCACACAAGTGGGTAGGCATGAAAGTAGGCAAGCAAGCAAGAAGACAAGCAAGCCAAAAGGCAATAAAGCAAGTAGGAAAGCAAGAAATAATGTAGGCAAGCAAGCAACTAGACAATATAGAAAGCATGAAGGAAAGAAGCCAATCAAGCAATCAAACAAGCAAGTGACAAAGCGAGAAAGAAAGTAGGCATACAAGTAAGCACAAAGGCATGCACATAAGAAAACAAAACAATAGGAAGGAAAGCAAGCAAATAAGTAAGAAAGTAGGCAGGTAGACAAGCAAGAGGGTAGAAAAGAAAGCAAGCAGACAGGCAACCAGGAAAGCAAGGAGGAAAACAAGAGGGTGGCATGGAACAAGAACAAGAAAGAAGGAATAAGAATGGAATGGAAGGAAGTGCACAAAGAACTGAAGACAAGGGATAGACATGAAAAGAATGGAATGGAACACATGGAGGACAATGGAATAAGCAAGCTATTATATGCAAAAATTATAACAAGCCTGTGATATCATTATAGTCCTTATTTACTACTACCATTGTTCTTCTTCATGGTGTGCTACATGCATGTGGCCAACACAAAGAAAAGGATGATAGGAGAAAAATCTAAGTAGATATTACATGCAATTTATGAGAGAGTTGAGCCAATTGGTTTATTTGATTTGTTTACATGTACTTCTTGAAATAATGTCTATAGTAATTCATTACATTCCAATGCTAACCCATTTCATATAAGACAATTGATTTTATTTGTTGAGATAATTCACTTATTGTGTTAATTTTACTAGCTTGAGATAATCCATACTCCATATTATATTTCAGAATATATAATGTTACTTGTTATTTTATGCCAATGTATTTGAATAGGCATTTAGCTGTAGATTGAATTAATCTTATTTAACTTGTAGTTGAAACTATTAGATTTATTGCTAAAACTAATTTGTATTTTAGTTTAGTTAATTTTGTATATTAATCCATGTGAGTGTTATGTGTCACCTAGAGATTGTAAAGGCAAGATCTAGTGATTGAGAGATATCATTTCTTTTCTTGCATGTGTCATATAAACTAGGTCAAATATTGAATTGTGCATTTCTCCTACAAATGTAACATAGATAAAAATAATTTGAAATCTTCCACTTGCTTAATTCACACCAAAATGGAACTCTTAGATTGTGTTACCTTGAGTTTGTAAGGGGAAATATGAAGGAGATACATTAAGGGAATGAGTGGAAGGAATTTTTTTCAATATTTCTTATATTTGCTATTTTCCCACACCAATCTCATGCAAATGCCTAGGATTTTTTTACTACCAAATGATTTTGTGAAAGAGAAAGGATAAATCCTTTTAATATCAGTAGGTGAAAGCTGAAATAATTGTTTCCACCTTCTACAAGAGGTTTTTACCTAACATGCTTTAGTTTTAATGAACTATTTAAAAATAAATTGCCTCCATTCTCATTGTACAATCATTGGAAAATGAGGAGATCAAAGATGCTATGGGAACATGATATTTGTAGTTACTAATCGAGGATATAGGTGATGTCATCTTTCTACAACTACTTCCATTTTATTTTAGCTCCCCCTTTATATACCGATTCATTGGGAATTTGTAAGTGTATGTCTTTGTTCGATCTTTCAGGTTAGGTCTAGAGTGTTGAGGCTAATTTGGGTCATGTTGCAAACTTACATTGTATTTTATGTCAAATTAATGTAGAACATTGTTATTTGTGTTAAAAATTATATGATGACTTTATAATTATTTTTCAGACAATTGATGTAATAAATTAATTTTGATATCATTTTACATGTCTCCACTTTTGTCTAAGCACTTCAAGGGATTTAAGGAATTATTTAGATCAAATTTATTGTTTTATATATTAGGTCCTAATTAGATTTCATTTAAGGGGTGCAATAAATTTTTTCTACTTGTGCACTTACATGCCAAAGTTGGAACTCTTTTAGGGACGATATGTGGGCCATTTACCTTTTTTTGTGTATTACTAAGAATGGGCGTACTTTAAGAACGTGAGGGAAATTAAGGCTCTAAGCTCTATAAGACAAGGTCAAGTACATTAGGTTTAATTGAGTGTTATGATTTACTTTGTCATTGTAATTTTTCATCTAGATTAGACTTCTTTGCTATAGAAATTAGAACTGCTTTGGTAGTTGAAGTTGATCCTGCACACATTTAACATAAAAATCATATTTTCTAATGCTTATAAATTATTCATATGTTAACACCCTTCCATTATGCAAAATCCGATTTTATAAAACTTTATTAAATCCTTTGTGAACTTGTAGTTGATGAAATATTTGTGTACATAAAGTCTTTTTTTGGGTTAATGATATTGTGAGTGACCATACATGAATGCATCTATAAGTATTATCAACTACTTTTCTATCTTATGATGTATCATGCAACTCGACTTCCATAAATAGAGATCCTTGAATTGTAGGTGCAATAAAACTACATAAAGAAATATTATATGTGGCTAGTTTTAGGGATGCCTTTATGAATCAAGTCATATTTTGTTTGTATTCTATGATATTGTGTTATCTTTTAAAGATCTCTAGTAACACACTCCCAATCTTGGAAAGGCTCAAAGTATAGAAGAGGCTTATCCACCTCTTATTTGTTTTCCTTTTCTAAACCTTGATTTGAGCATATGTTTTCCCCTTTTTTAAAGACTTTTTTGGTCCCCATATCTAGATGGTGTGGAAGGTGCCTTAGAATTAGGGTTATTGCAAAAAACAATTCCCAATAGATTGGCGATTTTGTTAGGGACTAGTTCTTGACTCCTTGGGACTTTCCTCAATATATGCAAATTGGTAAACCCTGAATTTGAAACTTGTGTTACATCTTGTGTTAGCATATAATTCTAACCCTTTTCCCTTTGAAGGGTGGAAACTCAATTTTTAAATCCAAAAGATATTTTGTGAAATTAGCATGGATGAAAGAAATCATTGTTCAAAGGTAATCCTGATAATAAGTTGGTTGGTGAGAGGAACAAGAAGAAAAAAAGATTAATGGAGAGAAAATAATACTAGTAATTCCAATGTTTTTATTTTTTTTATCAAATTAAAAATAATGCAACAAATCAAAAATAGTAGATAAAAAAGCTAGATATCATAGCGATAAATTTTCTTCTAGAGTTCCATAGTAGATAAGTGGAGATGATTGGTGTGTCTATGAATAAAAAAAAATTACAAATAGACTTATAAAAAAAGAGAGTGAAGGACATGTAGAAGCTTGTGTAAATGAGGCATTAATGGGAAAAATGAATTTGAGATATAATGTCCTCTATGATGGGCCTATAGGTCCACCTAGTAATAGAAATGATGATCTTTATTTTTATAGAGATAATACTACTTATGAAAATGACCAAGAGTATGAAGAGTTTAAGGAACCTGAAGAATATTAACCTAAGGTACAATCAAACTGTAGAATTCATGGTGACAATCTTGGTCAAGAAATAACTTACGTAAGAGTATAAATAGTCAGGCTTGAGGATTAGAAATTTAGAGTTGACCATAGATCTAGAATTAATAATATGAGAAATTTTGATTAGCAAGATAGAAGATAAATATAGAATCTCGTTGGTAGAAGAAGACTTCATAGAGAGGTAAGAAACAATAGAAGGCATGTTCTTGAGAGGGCTCCTTTGAACTTGGATAGGTACAAACAATTGAATTTCATAGGAATACCTAGATACCCAAATCTCGTTCCAAGAGAGGTCAAATCAAAGCTCCCTAAATTTTAAGGGAATAATGTAGTCTCAAGAGAGAATCATTTAAAGGCATTCAATAATTTGATTTATGAATATGATATGGAAGATGAATATGTATTGATTAATTTATTTGTCCAATCTTTAGATGAGATTGTTAGGGAGTGGTATAAATCCTACTTGATGGAAGTATTAAATCTTGGGAAGAGTTTCAAAGAGTCTTTAGAGAAAAATATGGTGATTTTTTTTCAAAATTTTCACAAATGAATGCAATATTATTGTTAAATGTTCTAATAAATCTATTTAATAATTTAATGCTATATTTTCTAAGCTTATGTCAAAAAATTCAACATTCATAAGGCCTAATGAATTAATGTGTTTGGTATTATATTGTAATACATATGATGCTAAAATGATGTATTTTATGAGGGATAACGAGCCACGTACCTTAAGAAAGGCCTAAAGGTTTATTTAAATATTGAAATAAATTATAGAGATTCTATTAAGGTGCATAGAAGAAGTGACTTGATGATCTTGCTTCATGACAAAGCTCAAAGAAGTAAAGCTCCTATACCAAAAGATTAAGTAGACCAAGATATGCATGCCCTAAAGGAATTCCGCTACAAGGTAGCAAAAAATGAAAAGAATGAATCAAATGATAGACACAATTAACGCAGATAGGAAATGATGCCTAGATTATCTAATTAGCCTTACAATACCAATAGAACAATGTAAGACCTACAATTCTAAATCTTATAGCATTAGCCAATAAACATGCATTGAATCCTTGAAATAAAGAAGTTAGTAATGTGGAAGATGCTCCATGATGTATAGAATTTCAAATGCCTCATTTCCCATTACAAAGTGTTGCAACATTAGAAAATTTGAACAATGACGAAGAGTGTGATGAATGTGATCATGTTGGTCACAAATAAGTACACAATCAGGATCATCAAGAAATTAACATACTAACCTCAAGAGGATGTTGCAACAATGATAATTACTTTTTGAAAATGAATGTGGACCCTAATTATATGTGGAAGATAGAAGGCATGCAATAAATTCTTATCACCAAAAAGTATTTTCAAATGAGGAAGGAGTAAATTTTCATGTGCTTGATCAACAAGTTTCAAAAGGATTTTTTTTATGAGGATATTAGAACTTTGACTATGGTAACTATTTCAAGTCAAGAGTAATAATAATTTAAGAAAAACTAATTAGAAGGCAAGCATTACATCAAGAAATGCTAAAGGATTTTTCATCAAATAGAAAATAAGGGGATCATAAGGTTCAACTTTTTGCTAAAGATCATGCTAAAAGTAAAAGGTAATATTTTTTCAAAGTATTTGTTAAGAATGTAAACAAGCATGATCAAAATAATAAGTTCTTAATTCAAAGAAAGAGCAACCAAATTATGAGAGAATTAAAACCACTCAAATTTCATCAATAGTTGTAAAGGACCATCCTAGACAAGGTATTGTTGGCCATATTCCTCCTTTATCATCTAATACCATATCAATAGATATTACCTTGTCTAAGTATGTTCTATTAGATATGGCCTAGATGTTGAGTTAGATAAATAATTAGGTCCCTCTAATCAAAGTTATGAGAATAACTAAGCATGATAATAGAGATTTATCTCTCACTTACAATGCTCGTTTGAATCATCCATACAAAAGAAAAGAAAATAACACATAATAGAAAAGGGAAAACCATATGATAGGGTTGAGTGATAAGGTAGAGAATGTTGAGATTCTAGAAGTGTATTTGGGATCAACATTAAGTAAATGTCTTTCCTAGATAAATCCATTTTATGTGACATTGTCCATAAAAAATACATTTGTGAGGAAATGCATGATTAAATCAAGTACATTCACTAACATTATGCCTCTATAGATAATTAGTTAGTTAAGCATGCAAGTTAGGTCATTTGGTAAGTGTTTTGTTATGGATTTCGTAGAGATCCCTAATGTAGGAATGATGAAGGATGTGAATTCTAGGTTAGTTGTATATTTTAAAAAAGAATATAGGATAAATATGATAATGGTAGATATTCCTCCATAGTATGACATGATTTTGTCAAGAATATGGTTTTTTGACATAGAGGAAATTATTTAGATGGATTCCTCATATGGCATGATCTCAATAACTGGAAAACATGTGAGGTTGGATAAAGAACAAAGAGACTCATATATAATTGAAGATCTTGTTGAGTGGAAGCACAAAGAGTTTTATATTGATATAGACTTGGAAAATTTTAGGGGAGAGGTCAAAAACCTAGAAGAAGAGGGTGGTTTATTAGTAAACACAAAAATCCATGAAGTTATATCTAATGATATATGAGCTATGCTATTTGACCAGATATCTTTCAAGGATGGAGTAAGAGATAAAATTGTACTAACATCCTGTAGACGTCTAGATTAGTCCACCTAATCCTAATCATCATCATGTCATCATTATTAATTTATCACATGAAAAAATATTATTTATTAAATAATTATTATTTCCCATTTAATCTCATCATCCATTTAATTAGATAATATATCATTATTTAATTAAATATGAATTATTTATCCATTTATCACATCAAAAATAATTTATTAATTAATAATTCTCATTTATCCATTTAATTAAATAACATTGTATTATTTAATTAAATGTGATATAATTTCTATTTTTGAATCATCAATTAACTCTTCTTCATATTAGAAACTCAATCTTCTCTCCTTAACTCCACTTCATTTTAGAATCTTCATCTTCATCCACCAATCAACTCAATCTTCAAAATGAAAACTTTATGTGCACAATTATCTATTAATCAAATTAAATAATTCAGTATTATCTCTTCATGCTTCAAAATGGAAATTTATATTTTGTAGTTGAGTTGACTCTACTAATTTTTTAATTATCTCAAGTCTCCATCCTCATCATCATCTTCCATTTGATTTTCCCTTGAAAGTCTATAAATATAGTATTTTCTTCATAATTTGGGGGATCTCAAATTTTATGCAAATCAACTCTACCAAAATCTACTATCAAACAAATCAATCAATCAAATCAATGTTATGTTGTTGAGATTTAGCATCCACATCCAAAGGTAAAACAACATATACCATTTCTCCCAAGGTGAAATAGAGGAGAGCAATGGAGCTTCACGCATGGTAAATTGTATTGGTTTTATGCTTATTTCAAATCAACTTGCCTTACTTGCTTCATTTTTTTAATCTTGCTTGATTGTAATTTGCTTATTTGATGCTTTATGTTTTAGTTTTACAATCATGTTATTTTTAGGTCATACATTAGTGGGACCCCACATCCCTAATTCAATGTTTCTTTAATTTAACCATGTTGTTTGCAAGTTTCTGGTGTTTTCTATCTTGCAAGTTACATGTAATTTTAAGAGACTTTGAAAATCACACTTTTAGGAGCCTTTTGAGAAGAGACAAACATCACAATTGCATCTAGAAGGTCCTATGGATAAATTTTCATATATAAGCCCCTATTTTGGTGCCAAATAACATCTAGAACTAAAAAAATGTATTTTCTGGGAACTTTCTTTGTTAATCCATACATTTGTACGGATTTGTACTTTTAGACTATCAATTTATTGCTGCATGTCTTAAATCTTTGTTTATAATTATTTATCTTTTATTTTTTTATTAGAAATCCAATGATAGAGGTTTAATCACTAGATCAAATTGCTTGTTTTCATCTTTATAGTTTTCAAAAATACCAATCTATAGTAAAACAGACATAAATTTCAAACCATTAATCAAATTCTCAAGTTTTCGTAGGTGTTGGAAAATTGGTTTTGAGGTGCATGTTGTGAAGTAGGTCAATTCTTCAAATCAAAAATTGGAAAACAACTTGTGGTGAAACATTGGGAGAAAATTATTGCAAAAAGAGTACTAACAAGTGGATTTTGTAGATTTCTAAATATTTTAGGAGTTCACACTTTGGTGCATTAAAATTTAGTTCACATTTTGATTTGGTGTTTTTAAAGTGAACCATACAACTTGAAAATTTTGATTTGGTACAATAAAAGGAACCTACAACTATCATCTTTCGATTTGGTGTTTTTTAATGAACCCTACAACCTGAACATCTTGATTTGGTGCAATAAAAAAGAACCTACAAATCTCACACTTTATTTTGGTGCATTTTAAAATAAACAACACATTTTATTTTCCTTTAATGTACTAAAATTGAACAATACAAATCTCACACTTCATTTTGGGCTTAAAAATCAAACCTACAAATCTCACTTTATTTTGGTGCACCTAAAATTGAATAAGAAAAATCTCAAATTGGATTTTAGTGCACTTAAAATGAATTGTTTGATGTGCTTGGTAAGTGGATGTTTGTGTATGTGCTTTTCTTGCACCTAGTGCGATCTTGGAAATCAAAAACACTATTTATTTGCAATCTATTTGTATACCCTGAGGTATAGTGTTGTGTATGCTCTCCCCTCATGACTCCTAAGAATGATCTTGGGGATCAAAATCAACACTATTTCTATTTATTTCAAAGTAGGAGGCCTTCTTGGGGACCTCATCACCCCAAGGTTTGACCTCAAGCATGTTTTTTCTAACGGGCTATATAAAGGGGCGAGAGTGAAAGTTATATCTCAATCTAATAATGACATGTTAGGTATTCCTCTATGGTCTTGGGTGATTTCAAACACAAGGAGATGATATTTCAATCTCACGTTTGTACATGCGATAGTGTTTATAGAGTGCCTCCACTAAGAACCTTATTTTAGAAGCCTATAAACCTTATTGATTGTCTGTATAGCATGATGCAAGGTACAACTAATCATGTGTGAAGATTACTCACCATTCATCGTCCTATGTTAGAAATATTTTGGTAGGCTCATGTCTCTAGGAGAGAGAGCTAAGGTGAGCATGTTGCCATATTGGGAATGTGCCACTAGATCTCTAGCTATCAACATTTGAGCATGGAAATTCCTCAATGTACCTTTTATACATTTAAGAGGTGATCTATGGTGTAGAGTGTGGGATTGTGCTATGCAGATACTCCCATCTGAATAAATTTAGGATTGTGCAACAAAGTTTTTTCATATGATATACCAATAATCGAGTCAATCAACATATTGATGTTGAGGACAAGCCTATGACCATGAAAGTTGTTTCAAACACTTTGTATGCTTTGTATTGTGTTTGTAGATCGCTTGCCACCTAGGAACTAATTAGCACATTTCCAAAAAATGCAACAACTCAACCATAATTCGTTGAAACATTACAAGAAAAAATTGTCAAATCAATCCACCATCATTAGAATTAAACTAGGTTCATTTTCTAATAGTTTAGGAGTCGTTATAAATATTGTCTAGTTATCTTAGAAATTTGCTTAGAGTCTTCCTATATTAGCTCAATTAGAATTTTACTCACAAATCCAAAAATTTCCAAAAAAACTAGAAAAAATTATTTGATTTGTTATCCTTACATCTTTCTAGGGTTCAAAATCTATCCATTATTCACCAACTCAACTATCCTTTGCATCTAAACTAAAACTCCACCAACTTATCCAACCAAACAATCCCATTGTCCAAAATCCAAGTTTGTAACCATGTCTTCAATTTACCTTGATATTCTCCATAGTCAAATTGAAAACCTTAGGAGCATGCTCCCTCAATACCAACAACCCACAATCCCTAGTGAATCATCCATCTAGCCTTCATACCAACAAATCACAATTCCTAGTCATACATCCATATCTCATCCATACCAAAAACCCCCAATATTCCAACCTTCTTACCAGCAACCCATAAGCTCTAGTCATCCATCCATATATCCTTAATATCAAGAACTAAGTAACATAATACATGTCATTAATTCCCAACAAATATATATTAGTCATTCTTATCCTAACCTTGATAAGAGAAACCAATCTTCCATCGAAAGCCTTCCTCAACAACAAACCATATCTCAAATCCCTATCTCCCATGCATATATCAAATTTTCATCCCAAGAAAGGAATATAGCCTCCATCTCCTCTCACAATCCTTCATTCAATAAGTCATTGCAATAAACTCAATCCCAATCCATAAATCCATCTAATAAAAAATAGTTATCGATAATCTCCTAGGAAGAATAGCAAATGATGCTCAACTCCAATATGAAAACATAGTTAGGAAATCCCATCACATTGCTAATAATACACCATCCAACCATCTTCAACCATCATTCGCTCTATCACCTATCAAGCTAACTCAAGAGCTTCCTATCCAAAACCTCGATTTCATCAAATAAAATACTATCATTATCCAAAATCACATTCCATTACCTAAACCATTGGATCTATGTTAAGAGAAAAGTCCAAAGCATGATGAAATAAACCCCAAGATAAATCAAGATTAATTTACCCAAAATATCCCAATAGATGGTCATGATATGCAAGCTAATTTGAGCCTTGATCAAAATCCTATTTATAGTGTCCATGATGATCCAATCCTTGATCATGATCCTATGTTAGAGCCTATCCAAGAATCCCCTCTAGATGATCATGATATCCAAGTTAATCCTATCTTTGATTAATATCTTATCTCTAATCATGACATCCAATATGAGGCCATCTTTGGTCAAGAACCTACCTTTGATCAAGAAATACAAGATGATCCCCTCATCTACCTACATGGAATCCATGATCAAAAAATTGAATTTTATCCTATCCAAACTCCAACCACCTTCATTTCCCAAGGTGAGACACTTGCCTCCCTTGGATGCATAGATAATCAAACAAATGTCATGGATCATATCAAAAAAGAAGATATAAAAGCTACAATGGATCAATTCGTCATCCCAAATGATCAAGAAGCAACAAGAATGACAAAGGATAAAGATAAATTATCCTATCAACTAGGATCATCTCCTTTTTTCAAATCAAGTTTTCTTGTAGATGAGAAAATAGCAAGCAACAATGGTTTCCAACTAACTAATGATTGGTTAGCATCTTGTTATCAAAACAAAAAATACCCCATCACAAACAAAATCTATCAGAGTATGAAATATCAATGAAGAATACTAGGCCTACATGATCAAGGAATTCTAGAACCAATATAGTTTTATGAAAATCCTAGACATCAAGGTCATGTATATTCTTCAATCGATAAATATAATGATGTTGGTGATTCCTCCATGATATTAGGGGAAAATTTATCCAATACAACTATAAAAATGGGTGCCATGAGTAGTCCTTACCATAAAGTTTCTACCAACACTCCTTTCATCCACACCATAAACCATCATTCCCAATTCATTAAACCTACAAATTGGAACCAACAAAAAGAAAATTCTTACAAATAAAAGATCCAAAATCAAATTTCAAAAGCCATCGAATCAAACAAAAATCTAAATAGAAAAATGAAGTTAAAATGGATCCCAAAGAAAAATGGATCAAGCAAAGAAAATAATTCCAATCCAATATCCAATAAAAATGTGGACCCACAAGAAATGAGGTCTCCTACATATAATAATTATCCACCTCCTTCAAAATGGTTATCATGCAAAGCATATAAAAGTGTTGGTTCCAAACACAATCACAATCCAAAATCTAAACTCCATCCACTATCCCAAGTTTGGAAAATAAAAATTCCTCTAACTATAATTCCAAATAATCCATCCACATCTACCATCATCCATCATAATCCAACATCTCGCCTAAACTCTAAAAATTCTACTTCACAAATCCATTGTGTTTTGGCATAAACACTTTATCGTAAGGGCTCCTGTGACACTCTATCACGATATGCATATTTTGATAAGGCCAACCCTAGTATCAGAAAGGATCACAATGAAATCCATTAGTTGTATACAAGCGCCATGATCCTAACAAGGCAACTCCTACATAAAGGTCACTGTTGGCATACCATGAAACCATTATCTACATCAACACCATCAAAGGATTTAGAACAATTAGTGATCATCTAAACATCAAGGACATCCAAAAAATACAAAAAAATGATGAAAATTTCAAAAGAAAGTAGTAAAGATAAAAAATATTCCAATAGTGAAAAATATTCTTATGGCACTTTTGACAAGTACCATGATGAAAACCTAAAAAATAGGCATCACGTGTAAGATCAAATATCTATGTGGACCATTACACTCGAGGGAAAGTCTTCTCATCTTTCATACATTTTTCATGAAATTTTCCATCCATCCATCCAATCCTACATCATTTCCATCCATCTTCCCTACCCACCTTGATCTTGATAAGAATTAGGACATAAACATAAATCTTGCTTTGTAAAACTCTTGATATGTCAATCCTTTGTCAATGTATCGTAAAATATCATGCCATAGTCAGTATAACATTATCCAAACCCATATATTGGAGAAAACAAGTTATTCCTATGTGACATAGTCCTTGGATATCATATCCTAAATCATCATGTCTCCTATCCTTTACCAAAGTAATCCATTATCCTTTCATTTTACCCTTATCACAAGACTTAGTTTTCCCTTGTCACCATTTCAAGGATTCTAATCCACCTATCCAACATCCATCCACTATCCCATCCAATCATAAAAGTATTCCATCCTTATAGGATACCATCCATAGAATACAACTCCATCAATAAATATAAGAAAACATCAAACATGGACATGTGCTTCCAAACCATCAAACAACACACTTGAAACATGTGATTTTAACGTAAAACCTTAGAGATCGACGGCTCACTCTAGGTGAGTTCGCATGTGTGCTCTTTGTGAAGGGTTTGATCTTGATGGTCGAGGATACAGATCCTTCAGGACTTTCAAGCATTAATGCCTCCATCCCGTCTATCAATCATGATTCCCCTAAATCCTTTCGAGACATCGTTGTGGGTGAGAGAGGAAAATTACCATCGAGTGCCAAGTTTTTGCTCGGAGGGCTCGGCGTGGACCAGGAAGATGGCGGAGAAAGACAAGGTAAGCATTCCTCGCTTTTTCCCCTAAAAGATATTTTCATTCCTAATAACGCTTTGGATGAGGCTATTATAGAACAGGATAATAGACTAGTAAAAATGGCCATTTTCTTTGCGGCTGTCAACCCTAATAGGGTTTCAGCGAGGAAATATTTGGAAGAATGGTTTTCTAATGTGTGGGAAAAAAAGTTAGGGTTTCAGCTTTATTACTACCATATGGTTCAGAAGGGTCTAGATGTTATTTTTTTCAACAACCATAATTCACAGTTGGAGGTTATTAAAAAGCAATTTTGGAATGTGGGCATGGTGGTTTTTCGAGCCCTGGCTTGGAATCCGAAGGCCGTGGAGGAGGAGGTCCTAGCCCTCTCCAGCACGCGATGGTTAACTATCAAACGTGTCCCGCCTTGGCTATGGAAATTTGTTCCGCTTTTGCTGGAACCATATGGAAGTGTGTTAAAAATTGATGACACCAGAACCCCTCTTCCTCGTTCTAATGCTCGGGTTCTGGTTTCCCTTTCTCCAGGTAAAGATTTGTCGGGAGTTATTGAAATACAGTTAAAAACTGGCAATGTTTGTTGTGAGATCAAAGCCCTAGGAGGACTCAATGCTTGCTATTTGTGCAGGCGTGAAGGGCATATAAGAAGGAATTTCCCTCTAATTAGAAATAGAACTAATGTCAAAACTACCTCTGGTGGGATGAATAAAGGTAGCAGTAGAAATAATAAATAGGCCTCTAAAATGGAGGGCCGAGCAGAAAATAATGATAAAGATGTTGGGGACTCAACGTAGTCTAGCCCCACCCCAAAAGAACTGGATGAAAGATTTTCAAACCCTAATCTCAATAAATCAATAAGGGTCAACCCCTCGCAAGAGGAAAATTTTGATTTGGTAAAAAATAATGATGCGGTAACTAATGTTGAAGAAAACTTATCCTCTCTCCTCTCTGAATTAGAATATATTTCAAAGCAAGGAAATAATTTGAATGAAGATCATTTGAAAGGGAATGAGGAACCTGTGCCTGAAGTTCCAAGGAATTCAGGTCAGCTAGAAAATAATCTAAAATTGAATGCGCAACAGTTGGCTCTTCTAAAACTGATGCAAAATAAAGCTTCTAACAGCACAAAGAATAAACCAGATAGAGAAAAAGAAATTTACACTTTTAATTCTAAAATATTCAAAGAAAGTAATGAGGAGGACCTTCATTTAGAAGAGTGCCTTCTGGATGAGGGCAGTAAGAAGATAGTTCAAACCCCCAAGGTTGAAAATAAAATTTTGGAAGTTAGGGATGGTCCCCAGGATCTGGATTTACTCTGGAATGAGGGACCTATTGAAAACAGTGATGTTGGCCTGGACCCCCTCCCTAATGTAGGCTTGGGGATTAAATCAGAAACCCCTAGAACTTACAAAACCATATCTTTTGTTGTTGGAAATGAGAAAGTGCATGAGATTACGATCCCTAATGTGCTAGAGAACCTTCCTAACCTTATTGATGGACTGATGAGCTCTGATGGTTTTGCTTCACAATCAGGCATGGACTCTGTAGATGATATAGGTTTGTTGTCTACTAAGGATACCACTGATGGGGAGGGGAACCCCATGGAGGTTGTTGTGAGGAAGACTCAGAGGTACAGGAAGAAGAAAGGTCTTGATATTAGTAAATCACCTCTGGATAAAGATCCCACCCAGCCGTAGAAGGATAAGAGGAAGAAACTTTGTGGGATCATCCCCCTAATGCAAAGAGAGTGGAAGTAGAAACTAGGCTTCCTAAATGCTTTGACAATTTTAAGAGTGACAAAGGACCCCCCCTAGTGAGAAAATCTAATGGAGGTTAATTGTATTTCCTGGAATGTCCAGGGACTAAAACCCCCGATAGGAAACATGTCATTCGGAGATTCCTTGCTCAGAAAAAAGGAGAAAGACTTTGTCTTATTGCAAGAAGTTAAGGTTGTTGGCTTCACCCTTGAGACAAGCCTAAGGGTCATATGGAAAGATGCTTAACAATTTACTACTAAGCATGATAAAGGTAAAGGGGGTGTTGCCCTCTTGCTTGCAAACAATTGGGCCCAATATGTGACCAACTCTAGAGTCTCCCCTTGCAACAGGGCAGTATGGGTGATTATAAAGAAAGATAAAATCTTCTTTGGGGTATGCTCAATCTATGCCCCCAATGACTATAGAGAGAGGATCATGCTTTGGAACTGGCTTTATTCATTGCAATGTATCCCCTGGATTATTGGAGGAGACTTTAATTTTGTGGAAAAGGAGGAGGATAAATGGGGTGGAACAGGTTGTGATTGGAAAGGAAATGAAAGATTCTATTGGTAGAAGATGAAATCTAGACTAAGGATTGAAGACCCTATTGAAGGTCAGAAGAAGGATAGTCAAGCAATCTAGTTTCCTTGGTGCAATTCTCAAAAAGGGGTCAGAAGAATCTATTGTAGGTTGGATAGATTCTATATCAACAAAGATTTATTCTCGGCCTCACTGGTGAAAGATGGATGCAAAGTTGAGGTTTTCCCTTTCACTCTTTCAGATCATCATCCCATCAGGGCTACTTTCTATTTGAGGGATGGGGTACCTAAGGTTGTTGGCTACAGTAACAGTTTCTGCCTGAATACCAATCTCCTGAAGGATGTTGACTGCAAGAATGCTATCATGTGTCTTAGGAAAATTAACAAATGGATGTTCAAATCTATTTCTCCCATTGATAGATGGTCAATGAACACATAAGGGTGGAAAATTCTTTTTCAGACAATTGGGAGGAAAAAAGCTAAAGAAATCCAAAGAAAGGAGGTCCTGCTCCAAGACAACCTTCTCCAAGCTAAAACTGAGTTGCAATCCAATCCCACAAATGAAGGCCTTCTAAATAAACTGGCTATGGCCAAAGATTCGCTTAGAAGACTCCAGAATTCCAGAATCAAAGGGCTAAAAGTAAGAGCTAAGATGAACTGGTTGGAAAATGGGGATAAAGGTACCAAGTTATTTTTCAAGTATATTAAAGAAAAATAGGACAGAGAACAAATTGAATTCATTTATGTGGATGGATCCTTGGTGACCAATCAAGATGAGATAAGGAGCTATTTCTTCCAATTCTATAAAAGAATTTTCTCTTCAGAAAAGGAAAGGAGAGACAATATTCAAGTTAGAGAGAATATTAAGAGTCTTATCCCAAAGAAGATCAATGATGACATGGCAAAGGAGTTGGGGAAAGAGGTGACCCTAGAGGAAATTAAAAAGGCTATTCTCTCACTGAAGGATGATAAATCCCTCGGGGCTGATGGACTACCGGCTGAATTCTATAAAACTTTTATAAAATGGATCTGTGATGATCTTCTTTTAGTGTACAAGGAAGCCTTTGAGAAAGGGTCCCTTGGTAACAAAATAAATAAAGGGGTGATCAAACTAATTCCTAAGGATGGTGATAGATCTCTGATAAAAAACTGGAGGCCCATTACTCTTTTAAATGTTTCCTACAAGATTTTGGCCAAAATTATGGCCAACAGGGTAGCCATAATTCTTCCTTCAATAATAAATTCTACATAGACTGGATTTATTAAAGGAAGGTATATTCTTGAGAATTTGATCACTAATTGGAAGGCCTTGAACTGGGCAAAAGCATCAAATCAAAATGTAGCAATGATGCTCTTAGACTTTGAAAAGGCTAATGATAGGGTTGAATGGGATTTTTTGCTTCTAATGTTGGAAGCTTTTGGTTTCCTTGAAGCTTTCTGTCAAATGGTTAGAACGCTCTTCCAAGATGCCTCTGCTCAGGTTGAGGTCAATGGTTCCCACTTAGGAGATCCCTCTCGAGAGATCAATAAGACAAGGCTGCCCATTGGCCCCGACACTTTTTGCCATTGCCTCTGATGCTCTTCATTATCTTTTGAGAGAGAATACTTTAGTTCCAAGGGTAAGAGGAGTCAGACTGCCAGATGATAATGAGCTTCTCAATCTCCAATTTGCTGATGATACCTCTATTCTAATATTGTTGGAGGATTGGAATTTTGCTAATCTAATGAGGAAATTGGAAATCTTTTGTTTGGCTTTGGGTGCAAAGCTTGCCCCCTCTAAGTCTTGGTTGTTGGGTTGGTCAGATAGACCCCCGGATTGGATTAGTAAGTATGGGCTTCAGTGGGGTGGTCCCCATAAACTAGTAAGATATCTTGGGATCCCCTTTGTTGTGGAACTAGATTTGAAGGAGATGTGGCTTTGGATTCAGGATAAAATTGAAAAGAAAATTTCCAAGTGGAATAGGCAATCCTTTCTTTTGTTGGCCAAGTACAAATCTGTTAGAAGATTCTCTATTCTTACAACATCTATTTTGCTTATGTGTGGTTCTTTAGTTCTTATCAAATTAATGAGATTTAGAAAAGAATAAGGGCTTTTCTCTAGTCAGATGGGAAAGGGAAGAGAAAGAGGCCTGTTGTTAACTGGGATTGGTGCATCATTGAGAAATCTAAAGGTGGTCTTGGGTTGAAATACTTAAAGCTCCAGGGCATAGCCCTTGCATCAAAATGGGTTCTAGGTGCTTTGGACAGGGAGGAACCTTGGAAAGTCCCGATTTGACAGAATATTATCAGAGTTGTCCCAAAATGTGCAAAGGCTTGGAATTCCTTGCCTATCAGTGATATTCTTAGTAGCCAGGAGATCATGTTACCTGTAGGGTCGAGTGTTTTTAGGACAATCTGGAAGGCCTGGGAGGTGATGAAAAAGCATCTAGATAATCATTAGTTCATCAATGGGGATTCTGGGACTATCTAGTCTCATAGGTCTATCTGGTGGAATCTGTAACACAAAGGGAGGCCCTTGGCTCTAATCCAAGGCTGCTCTGCAAAATGATGGGCAATCAATAGCATTAGAAATTTCAGTGATATTTTGAAAGATGGAAAATTGAAGGGTTGGAATGAGTTGAATATTGAATTTAACCTCCCCCCTTCTAACTGGAGAACATATACTGTCCTAAGAGAGGCTTGTAACTGGATAAAATTTCCTGTGAAAACCAAAAATAATTATGAACAGTTTAAATATTTTCAATGGAGAAAGGGATCTAACATAAGAATGACTAAGGTTAAAGAACTTTATAGTATGCTAACAGGTCACATTGATTTGACTAATCACCTGAACCAAACCTAGAATTTACAATGGGACAAAATTCAATGGCAAAAAGTTTTTCGGAATAACTGGGTTAGATAGATTGAAGCTAAACAAGCATGTTTTAGATGGCTCCTCATTTTACAGAAACTTTCCTTTAAGTGAAAAACTGATGACATTACAGTGTGCAATTTATGCAGAGTTCCTAAAACTCTTAACCATATCTTTTTTATTTTTGCAAAGGAAAATTGGAAAATCTTCTGTAACGAACAAGATATTTGGGTATCCAATGGGCAGTTGTTGCCTAAGAAGATTTTGTTTATTCATAATACAAAGATGGGGAAAACTGCTAAGTTATTTTGGTTGCACTTGTGCTCCAATATTCTTTGGCTTATTTGGAAAGTGAGGAATGAAGATAACTTTCAGGGAAGAAAGAGGTTGCTTACTGAGTCTTCTAGGAGACTCATATTTTATAATATTGCTATGCAGGTTTATATCACAGTGGCTATCTCAAAGGACAAATTCTAGAGTTATTTGGAAAACAAGTAGGTTACTATTGACATAATGGAAGCGAGATATGGGCACTTATGGCCAGAGAGGCATCCAGGTGTTGATGTATTCATGAGGGCTCTTCATGCTTTTCATCAAGACCTTATAGAGGGACAAAATAAGAAAACTAAGAACAAGAGTCAGGATGATAGGCCTTCAGGAGAGGAATTATCTATTGCATAAGCTTTGGTGATTTTGAGTGGTGGTCATGAAGCTGACTAGTGCACTCTGTGGACAGTCCTTTTGTTTAGTAATAGTTATTTATATGCATGTTCAGTGAATTATACTTATATATCTTGTAATGTATATTTGTTGTAGCTAATCTCTTTTGTTACAGGACAAATGTTGGATCTCTTTTGGTTGCATTTTGTTGAGGCAAACTAGAATTTTGTAATGGGATAGTCTAGGGGGTTTGGAAGTTGGTTGTTTCTTTTTGCTCTATTGTAAAGGGGGGTTCTGGATTTTGTTATGTGGGGATATAGTGATATGATATTGGGATGAACAATCTAACTCTATGACTTGTATTTTCTGCTCATTCTATACTTAATACAAAAAAAAAAACTTTAATTTTTATTAAAGCTGAATGATGAAAAATTAAACGCCTCGAGACATCTTGGCGTATTTTATATATAGGTTATATATTTGCTAGCAGTAGTTGTGACATGCATAACACATTGAATAAATTAATATATTTAGGGTTATGATTAGAGTTAGCATTTAGGATTAGGGTTTATATCATGGTTAGGGTTAGCATTAGGGTTAGGGTTTGGTTTAGATTTATTATTATGATTAGGGTTAGGGTTTAATGTTAAGGTTGGATTTATGGTCATAGTTAGTGTGAGAATTATGTTAGGGTTAGGGGTAGAATTATGGTTAGGGTTAGGGTTTGGATTATAATTATAACAGGTTTCAAGTTAGGAATAAGGCTTTGGTTAGTGTTAAGGGTAGGGTTGGAATTACTATTAAGGTTTGGATTGGAATTATAATTAGGGGTAGGATGAGGATTTATATTTGGTCAGGGCTATGGTTTGGGTTAGGGTTAGGGTCAAGGTTAGGATTAAGGTTAAGATTAGCATTAGGGTTAGGATTTGGTTTACGATTATGATTATGGTGAGGGTTAGGGTTTAGACTTATGATTAAGGTTATAGTTAGCGTTAGGGTTTAGTGTTATACATTGAATAAATTAATATAATTAGGGTTATGGTTAGGGTTAAAATTTAGGGTTACGATTTATATCATAGTTAGGGTTAGCATTAGGGTTAAATTTTATATCATGGTCAGAGTTAGCATTAGATTTAGGGTTAACCATTTAGGATTAGGGTTAACCATTTAGGTTGATGATTATGGTTAGGGTTAGAGTTTAGGCTTATGGTTAGGGTTATAGTTACAGTTAGGGTTTAGTGTTAAGGTAAGTGTTAGCATTAGGTTTATGGTTAGGGTTAGAATTTTGTTTTATGGTTAGGATTATGTTTAGGGTTTACATTAATGTTCGGGCCAGGGTAAGAATTATGGTTAGGGTGAGGAAATGGGTGGGATTGGGATTATTATGATTATGATAGAATGATAGAATAATAGTTATGGTAGGTTTAAGTTCAAGATTAGGATTAGTGTTAATCTTAGAGTTTAAATAATGGTTAGGCTTAGGGTTTACATTATGGTTAGGATTATGCTTAGAATTAGGGTTTGGGTTATAGACACACACACACACATACCTATGACACATTTAGTATTTCATATATTTGTGACACATTCATTACAATTATTTTTTCACATATATTTGCCTCACATCCACTTCAAGACATTATTTAATGCTACACATTTTAGAAAGCCACGTATATTACAAATAAGTAGTAGAACAAAATATGTTACGAAAAGTTAAAATTTAGATTTATGGATGTCTTATCTATTGCTACACATCACTTCAATGTTTTCTGAAAAATATTTCTCTTATATTATAATATAAGTTAAACCAAATTGGTAAACTTTTCTAAAATGAGTAAAATGTTTGTAAAAATTTGTCAAAAATTATATCATATGTATTTGCCACACATTTAATATTTCATATATATTTGTCACACCTCCATTTCAAAAATATATTTAACACCACACAATTTAATAAACCACATATATGAAAATTAATATTGTTGTTCATTGAACTTATATAAATAAGAGAGAAAACACATGTTTCACTACAACCAACTTGAATAACTAAGAAGTATCAAAGGTCAAATAAGAAGTAACTATATGAAAAACACTTCGTCGTAATGATGTAAGTACATCACATATTATTCAATGATGAGGTTGGTATTGCGACCTTTATTTGCATAATGATTGTGATATGCTTCTTTCATCATAGATGGAAATGCAGCTACTTTTATAGATGTCTCGTTAACTACCTTTGCAACATCTTCCATTTTCAATATTTCTAGTTCTTCAACATTGTCAATCATTAAGGTTGTGTGTTCAATATCTTTGACATTTTTTCTGCAAGACTCTAAAACAGACCTTACACATTTGTCCACATTAGTTTCAAAAACTTCATTTGAGTTTACAGAGGTATTTGGGCTTGCAACAATGATTTCTGATTCATTCTCTGAAACATCCATAGTTTGAATTCTTTGCTGAAAATTAAAAAAAATATATTAGTATTTAGGAATTATGAAAATAAAACTATCCATAATTTGTGATAAAATAAAAAATAAAAATTAATAATGTTTAGTAATACACACTATGAAATAAATAATGTAAACACTTAGAATAAGATATTAGTTGACTTACTATGTTGAAATGCCACCAAAAATATTTGAAATAACAAAAATGGTATATAGAATTATAAGGAAATGATGTTACATAAATAAATTCAAACTTTATATTTTATTAAACTACGAATAAAATACATACAATGACATAATAAATGCTGATAAATTTTATACAGTAGATGATTAGTTGTATAATTACCAAACTCTTTCAATATAAAAAATGAACATGTAGATTTTTACTACCAAGCATTTGGATCAAGAGAGAAAGGATCATAATATTTTTGATTAATTAGAGAAGTACAAACAACAAAAGTGTGTTGACAATATTTATTACATCAAATAATTTCTAAGGATTTCAATCTGCTCTCTTCTTCTTTTCTTCTAGTAACTTGTTTTCCTCTCTTCATTTTTTCATGTCTATCATATGTGAAGGGTGGTATAATTCTTAGTCCTTGCAAAGATTTGACACGTGATATTTCCACAAATGTGAGACTGCTTCTTTCAGTGGGACCTATATCAATAGTAGCTTTCTCTAGTGTAAGCCCTTGTGACTTGTGTATGGTTAAAGCCCAAGCCAATCTCAATGGAATTTGTTTTGTGCTACCGCTATCAATTGCTGGAATTGGAACTCTCTAGGGATGACAATCATTGAAAGGAATTCCAGAGTAACTATCAAAATCTACAAGTACATATGATGGCGGTAGAGGTGGTACACTTCCAGGTCTATATACAATACTTCAAATATATCTGAGTGCTCCATTGACAAGACCTGCTTCAATCCATAAGTTCGAAGTTAGCATTACCCTTGCATTTTTGTTGAGTAATAGTTCCATGTCGAGCTCATCACTTCCATCTCCATCTATAGAACTGTGTTGTTGTTCTAACAACAATGCTTCGTGCAATAGGGTTTGATAATGATAATAGCTTTTTCTTATTATGATTGTGCACATTATCATTTGTTGAAAATAAATGAACACTATTTTTGAACTCGTCATTTTCTGTAGTACTCATGTTTGCATTGGATCTTGACATAAGTAACATCCAATCATCTATTGTAGGGTTTGCATCCCTCATGTTTGATAGAAGAACACAAAATATTTCTTGCTCATTGCTTTGTCCATCTTGTCTAAAAATATGACTTAAAGTAACTACAGTTTTGAATTCTTCTCATAGCAGCTTTGCATGCCTTCTGCTTTCGTATGTTGGTCTATCATTGACAGGAGGCAATTGTGCCAAATCTCCAACTAATATCATAGATATGCCTGAAAAAATATTATAATATGTATATTAAAAAATATTTACTTTGAAATTAGTATTCTAATAGTAAGGATCAAAGTATGTTTCAATGTAGATCTCTTATTCTAAGAAATTTAAATACTAAACATACCTCCAAAACTTTTATGGCTATTTTTCTAGAAATGCTTGTCGAAGACGAGAGTCTATGTTTTGGAGTAACCTCTCTCCCAGGAAGCTCATTTCATCTATCAATATATATTTTATGTGAGACATTTCCTCTTTGAAACTTGAAAGTCTCATGCCTTGTAGCGCACTGAATTCTTTTATCGGTATTCTCAACTTAGAATGAATCATTGATGCTCCAATGTTGAATGTTGCAACTCCCGTCGGTGCAAGTAGAAACAGAGGAGAGCATTGTGGAGAGACTGCATTTTGTAATGCTTGACTGATTGCACCAATTAAATACGACTTGCCTGTTCCTGTCGTGCCTTGGATTATCATATATAAGGGTGATGCATCTTGACATGTATGATAGTGGGAGATTATGATGTTAACTGATTTATTTTGTTTGACACTAAGGTTTCCATAGTGCACACATTACCTATCTCATCATGAATAAGACAACCGGTATTTCTTATCAAGTTAATGAAATTCACAGCTTCATTTGTGTATTGTTCATTTTGAAATTCTTGAGACCAATCTGTTTGTCGATCTATATCTCTTCTACCCAACATATCTATCTCTGAACTTGCATAATTTGTCCATGATGAAGTCTAGACAAAATCTCCCATTCGCTCTCTGTAGTAGTGCCTTGGGCATTATCGTTGTCTTCAGATTCTGAATCAATCTCATTTTCAATATTTTCAGTATCTCCTCGTCTTTCTAGGTGCCATTGATTATATATGAAGTTATCCCACTATAGATTCATCATTATTACCAATATCTGTGTGAATTTCACGAAAAGGTTTGTAAAGCAATAACTTTGAAGAGAAAAAATCAATCCATTTTTCTAAGTGACGTGTAAGAATTGATTGAAATCTAGGAAAGACTCTTACAATAGTTGTTACTTTTCTTCGACTCCATTTATTGTCACCTCTCCTTTTTTTGTTATATATCCATGATTTCGCAACATCAATAAGGCACAGAGCTTCCATAAATTGGGGCCTATTCCTATAAGCATCGATGAAATATATGGTTTGTTCCTCATTCTCTTCATCAAGAAGTGTATTTCAATTCCAACACATCCTCTAAGGTACAATCATATTGATATTAGCCATGATACCAATTTTTTTAATTTTGTACATGATAAAATTTAGTTATATAATATATTTCATATGGATGATTTTTAATTTTAATTATTTTTCTACTGCTTTGCAATAAAAGTTATTTCATTGATTTCTATTCTATAAATTATACATTTAGTAAACTACATACATTTTTATATCATTTCCTATGTAATTGAAAATTTGACCATGGAAAAATTCTCTCTTACAAAATTTTATTGTAATAATTTTTTTTGTCAATGTCCACTGAACCTATGAATCTGCTGTTGGTGATTATTTTATTTACAAAGTTATACCTACTCTTATTTGTACTTTTGAGACCCACATATTTACTTTGCTCCTTACTTTACTAAAAATTCCACAACATTCATATTTTTTAAGAATATGAATCCATATACTTTTAGCTCTTTTATATATGATTTAGACACCATATAAGACTAAAACAACATTATAATTTTTTTAAATTAAAACAACAATAATTATAATTTTTTTTTGAAAAAATGACACACTAATTCCAAAAAAAATCCAAAATCATAAATATAAATAAATAAACAAACAAATAAATATTTCATGATTAAACTAACCATTGATTTATTTAATATCAAGAAAAATTAGTGATCAACATTAAAGACTTTTCAAGTTTAAATTCATATTTTTAAGAATATAAAATCTATAAACTTTTAACTGATTTAAACAATAGAGAAGACTAAAACAAAATTATAATTTTTTAATAGAAAAATTCACGACACATTCAAAAAAATCCAAAACCATAAATATAAATAAAAAAGAACAAATACATGTGCCACGACTAAGCTAACCACCAACTTGTAAACTCTCCTTTGTTTAATTTTTTTCAATTGCTTTATTTAAAAAGGGGCTTTTTAATTATATATTTTAATATTTACAAAAGATAAAAATAAATGGACACTCAAAAGCATGGCTGGGAAGTTGTAAAGACAGTGTATCATTCTAAAGATAGTTTAATAGCTGGCAAAATACGAATCATTTCTTTTTTCTTACATCGTTACATTCGATGGCCTCCTATAGAGGTTGCTGCCATTGTAGGGTTACACCTCTCAGCATAATAATATGATACAAAAAATCCATGGACTGTAAAAAAACTCATATTTACTAATATTTGTGTTTATCAATCATTTGATAAAACTATTAGATATTGTTTATAGTGTGTCTTCATAGATTTTGAATGAGAAACAATTGATATTGGAGGTGTTTTTATTTATTGATGTTTGTATGACATGTCCCCTTTTTCAATTAAGCTAAGGAAATAATAAAAATAAAATCTTAAATTGTTTGAGTGACTTTATTTTATTAAAAGGTTAATTTAATACTATTTTTATCAAAACGAAAGGTCCAAGAAAATGTTAATAAAAAAGCACCTAAAATGGTAATAGAAGTATTGTTAGGACAAAGGGGCCATTTGAAATATTAAAAAGAAGTGTTATTAGAATGCCAATGTAATTATTAAATTGAAAAATGTATTCTAGACATTTTTAGAAGGAGGCTTAAATTAGTAAATAAAGGATTACAAAAGGAGGAGCTTGACTATGGGAAAAGGAAATTCAAAATATTTCATCAATTTGATTTCTCCAATACCTTGGACCTTGTGTTTCATATATTTGCTTCCAAGGGAGAAAACCCTTCATGTATAGATGATCAAAGGACAAAAACCTTTTAGTTATGAGACTAGTAGAGAACAAAAACCCTATGTTTGTAGACGTGATTTCATTGAAGGTTCACATTTGAGCAAATTGCAGAAATCTTCAAAAAAATTGTTCGTGTTTCCAATTTTTGTGTGGTTTGTTTCAGCTTTTAATGTGGTTTGCATGTTGTGGTGGGTTTGGTGAGTTGTGTGAAGTTTTCATGTTTTTGTGTGTAGTGTTTTGAACTTTAGTTGTTTCAATTTTTTTAGTGTGAAAGGAGGATTTCAACATCATATATTTGTATGTTAGTGGCATTTGAAGTTGGTAATAAAGATTGATGTTATCTCTAGTTTCCTAGATTAATCATTATGTTTAATTACAAAGTGTGCATTGATATTATGTACTTGTCATACATAATGGTAAATTCATATTTTGAAGGTTATTGATTTTTTGTGAATGAATCACATGTAATAGGAACTATCATGTTATTGGTAGAGGGTAGAAAATAACCTATGGATGATGTCATGTCTATTATAGTTGTAACTAATTTTTGTAGCTAAATCTACTCTGATTATGTTGTGAACCACCTTAATTTGGTCCTACAGACAAATTTTACCTTAATGCCTTGTTAGCCAGCTCATCTGGTTCAATAGCTAATTAGGATTAATTCAAATCGAATCACATAAAGTCTTAATTTGAATTGTGAAATCATAAGAGTATGTCATGATCATTTAAGAGAAGTCTAGCATGCTCAAATATCTTGTCAAGCACCATAGGGATGTTGAGTATGTAAATTTTTGTAGGATTATGCTTTTAGGACTTCTATTCAATTTTAAGTGGGATGTACTAAAGGAGACATTTGCTAATGGGTTTATCTATAGTTGCACCCCTCATCAAAGGATTCATAAGTAAATATGGCATTTAAACCTATTAAATTTTGTAAGGAAGCTAAGGTAGCATAAAAACTTCCCGCACTAATCTTGAGAGGAGGATAATGTAAAACTTTACAAATCTTTACAACTGTTACAAAAACTTAAACAAAAAAAACATAAATACCATGCATACCACAACATAGTGATTTATGTGGGGAAAACCCTTTCAAGAGAAAAACCCCACACCCCAAAAGTTTCCCAATGTTATTCAAAAATTATAAATATTACAATATACTTGCAGAGCAAGCTTCTCACAAGAGTATCTGTTATCAACCTGGATTTGCACCCTGCAGAATATAAACTCAACAATCTAGTGTAACATGGGAAGACCTCTAAAGTTTTGGGTCACTGTAAACAGAGGTCAACCTCCGGAGAAGGCCAGCTTCCTATACTGGCAGTATCACCTAACTACTAATTCTGTAAGGAAAAGGGAGAAGGAGAATGCATACAAATGAAAATTAAATCCTATGGTGATACACCGCATTGATAAGAAATCATGAAATGAAAACAAGATGAACATACACTGGGAAACTTAATGGCAACTGTTTCACTTACTCAACATAACCTCTTTAGACTTATGCGTCATTCTTAAAAGGCTTGATCTACATACATATCTTAAGAAGAAAAGATGAATTTCACAACTTTAAGATATGAATGCAGACTTAGAAAACACAGTTGAAAACTTGCATAATCTGAAAGAAATGAGTAGTACAAACATTAACACTAGCTTCCAAGGTAAACCCAATGTTGTATTCCAGATTCCAGTTGAGTTACAAAGCATACATCAGCTGAGAAAGGATTGTTAAAAATCACTAACTCATGGGAATGCATAATCCGAACCCCCATACAAAGAGGCAAAAATGCCTTATATACAAAATATGTGTCGGCCCCCAGGGCTTACAAAATATCAGCCTTCAGAAAGATATGCCACTAGATATTTTAAATGAAATTAATTTTGCATCTGATTGCATCTTTGTGTCCATCTTGGTGATAGATCGCCCTCAGGGGAAGCCTTAAGATCTTTTACAGCATTAACTTCTAGACACGTGTCTATCTTCTAACCTCCCTGCCAAGCTGCTTTGAATGCTCCTGGGCTCAGAGAAAATCCACGTCCCATTCACTCTGTTGATCTTCTTGGCACCAGGTCAAAACACCACGGCTCACCTGTAGCTCATTCTAATTGGTTGAGCAGATGCTTCATGGGGGCACCAGACGGTCAAAGGTCACTCAGATTGAATCGCATGTCGGTGAGACACTAATCGTGTCTTCCCGATGCGATTATGCCCTTCAGCGGCTATCGACATAGCTCTCAATCATCGGCAAGAACTCATATCGAGCTTCAAAAGTCATACCGAAATCCCTTTCCATTGCTGAGACCTCCATCCTTCGGCGAGACCTTTCACCGAGCTCCTAATTGTTCGGCACCACTTTACTTTGGCGAGACACCCATGTATCGGTGAGATCTCTTACCGAAGGAAAAACACTATACCAAGACCCTTCATTCTTTGGCAGGACCTCATGCTTTCACTGAGACATCATAGCGAGACTACCTTCCTTTGCGTCGAGATCACATTCTTTCGGTAAGAGGTCGTCGGGTTGGTGAGACATCATGGCGAATTCATTCCGCTTCGGCAAGACCACCTTCAGTCGGTGAGACATTACACCGACCGAACCCTCTGTCAGCAAGTGTAGCCTCCTCGACAAGACATCGCCCTGTCAGCCAGACAATATACCGATGGCAAGATGTCACGGCGAACTCATCTCATTGTCCCCGAGCTCCTACTTGTTCGGTAAGACATTCGGCTTTCAGCGAAACTTTTTGTCGAAGCTATCTTGTTTCGGCGAGATCTTACCCTCTATGTGCACCACAGTCGGCGAGACTATCGGGTCAGGGAGATATCTCCCTGAACTCAAAATATTATATCGAAGGCCCCCCTTCATCAGCAGGACCCTCCTCATTCGACCAAACCTCATGGCGAATGTAAAACTTTATCTCCGACGACGGCCTGGTGAACAACTGTCGGGGAGACTTTCCTTTGTCGGCGAGACATCATGGCGGGTTCCATTAGTCACACCGAAGGTTTACAACCATCAGTGAGACCATCGCTTGTTGGCGAGGTATCTTGGTGAGGCCAAAACCTTTTCGGCCAGACTACGATTAATCGGCGAGACCTCTCAGCGAAGTCATAATCATTTGGCGGCTCAGACCATTTCGGGGAAACTTCATCCATTCGGTGAGACCTTTTCCCAAGATCACTTCATTTCGCTGAGACTTGTGCTTGGTCACCGAGACATCTCCTTGAGATCACCATCCTACGCCGAAGGCACTCCGTTTCAGTGAGACATCATTTGGTCGCCAAGACATCTCAACGAGGCCCTTTCTTTCTTCGCGATGACACTTCTTTTCGCCAAGACCTCTCAGCAAAAGTGAACCCCTCTCCCCGATGCCAGCCCTGGTGAACAACTTTCGGCGTGAATTTCGCTTGTCGGAAAGACCTCACGTCGAAGCCTCTATCTCTTGGCAAGCTCAGACCCTTTCTATTCAATGAGACCCCACCCTTGTCGGCAGGACCTTATGTCGAAGGCAAAAACTTTCGGCAAGCCTAGCCATATGTACAGTGGTCAACGAGAGTATAGCAACCCATGGCGATTAAACTGTGTGGCCGACCGGTATATTTCAAAAATGAAAAGAACCCCTTCTAATCGGCGAGACATGTGGAAGGTCTTGGCGACTCTCTTGTTAGAGAATTTTCATGCCGAACTTGACTGAGGCAAGCCTTCCAACTGAGCTCCTTGTGACTTAGAATCAGATGTATGATTTAACCCTTGATGCAAATGTCCCATTTGGCCTTCTTGAACATCTGAAACATAATTTATCCTGCCTGATTGAGCCCGTAGGTGAAAATTGGGCAATAGTATCACCAACCAAAGATCCAGAGGTAACACCACTGCTATGAGACTCTCAGAATACATCATAATACATAGTCGTAATACAAAACCTTCATAAAATAGGTTTGCCTTCTAGGGAAATTCAAGCCAACAAAATATCGGCCATAAGATCTGAGATCTAATGATGAAGGGTCCATATTTACAATAATACAATTTACATAAAATTTGGCTTTTCGAGGGCACTAGCTTGAGCCCCTACTGAGGCGCGCAACCCTCAGGCCCCCCGCCAGGGGGATGATCCCCCTGAACCCCTCATGGGGGGTAGCCCTCCCCCCTGCGCGCACGCTTGCCTATCAAAATTAAACCTTATGTAATTGCAAGGTTGAGACACATTTTCCCAAAAAAAAATCCAAATTTCCAATTATAGCCCTCATAATACTAAGGGTGTCATAATAATTTACGAGACAAGGTCTAAAATGTGAAATGTTCTATTCGCCTTTATTTTAGATTGTTAAGCTTGTATACCTGAAACAAAGAAAAAGAGGTTCACCCCAAATGGATTACCAAAGGGATGAACCTAATTTTGACTAGTTTGTTTCATTCAATTTATGAGGGCTATAAGGTGTAATTAACAGTCAAAAATCAAACCTAATTGATATAACAGTAAAAAGGTGGGTTTTAAGATGGTAAAATGATGTGTACCTATTGCAAAAAGTGCTTTTTCAGGCCTCACTAAGGACTCATTTTCCTATTGGCGAATGGATCCCTGCTAGGGTTCTAGAAAATCAATTTATGGGTTCTATTCTTCAATTTCTGGGTTTTGTGATCTTGCAAAAAAGATGACAACTTTTTCTCTTCACTTGATCTTCAACCTAAACCTGCAATCACACATCAAAGAGGAGAAAAATGTTGATTGTTAGGGAAATGGGGTTTTCCTTGGTCAAATCCCATTTTTGTAATTAAACCTTGTAATGAAACAATGCATAAAGGAAAGATGAATGAACAATGTAATGCCAAAACTCACCAATCCTTAATTGAACCTTGGAGTACAAATCAACAATCTTGCATGAAGTGGCCTCAATGTATGTAGATCTTGATTAGAAACAACACCTTGAATATGCTTGAATTGGATCTTCAATGCTACACCAACACATTAGCTCAACAACATGCATGATGCAGTATTCCTTTGACATGATGAAATGACCTTTGATTGTTGCAATATAAACTTTAATAATCTGCCCTTGAATGCCTTCTTAAATGCTCTTGAATGCTCTATAATGCTCTTGTGAAATCTTAGGATGCTTGAATTAAAATTTTTAGGTGAAACTTGTTGGAAACTTACATCCATTGAAGACAATTTCCTCATAACCCAAAAGAGAAATCTATGCAACTATGTATTTAGAATCCACATACAAGAGAATAAACAACATACCCATGAAAATATGACACAATATATACTTGTTGTCATGTGGGACCCTCAACCCTCATCGGTACCCCTTAAAACTCTCTGATGTCGCCCTCACTGACAACTTAAGCTTTTGGTGTAGTGGCAGTCGGTCTGTGTTAACAAAATTGGTGACTCTATTGGGGAGGGTTTGACTCCCACTCTTGACACTCTTTATGTCTCGCGGTCGACTATGTTTGTCAACCTCTCGACTAGGGAGGTAAACTGTTGTCACACAGGACCCTCAACCTTCGTCGGTACCCCTTAAAACTCTTTGATGTCTCCCTCACTGACAGCTTAGGCTTTTGGTGTAGTGGCAGTCGGTTTGTGTTAACAAAATTGGCAACTTTGTTGGGGAGGGTTTGACTCCCACTCAAGTGACACTCTTTCCATCTCGCAGTCGACTATGGCTATCGACCTCTCGACTGGGCGGTAAACTGTTGTCATGTGGGACCCTCAACCCTCATCAGCACCCCTTAAACCTCTCTGATATCACCCTCACTGATAGCTTAGGCTTTTGGTGTAGTGGCAGTCGATATGTGTTAACAAGTCCAATGCTAAACTTGAGATGCTAACTTGATGATGAACTCCAAATCCATTTTCCTTTGTATTCGCTTTGATTCCCTTGAAGATCCAATTTTTTGCATACAAAAATCACCAAAAAAGGATACCAAGACAATAAGATCTCAGATTTGAGGTTAGCTTTATATTAGATCTAAGGTTAGCTATTAGAAAAATGAAATCCTCACAAATTTGAAATGAACTAATACAAAATTGAAATTGAACCCTAGATACTGATCAAGTATATAGTGATAGAGACCAAAAGTGCAACAACAACAACCAAAAGTGTGGTGACGAAGACCAAAAGTGCTATAGAAAAATACCATAAGTGATTTGATATTGTCATCACAAAATAGGCCAAAAATACAGCAACAGAAACCAAAAGAACATTAGTTTTCAGACAATTTATAGAATATTCTAGTTGACCAAAAGAACCACAATTCAAACCAAAAGCATTGAAAATATAACTGAAAGTGTAGCAAAATTGAAAAAAAGTGGATCTACCTTGTTGACAAAAAAATACTCTTTACAGAAGCCAATTGATCTATTATATATACCAAATGTGGCCAATGTCAACCCAAAAGTGCTGTTTGTTAGCTCGAAAACATCGTGAATCGATCTAAAAGAAAAATTTAACCTATAACTTTAAAGAAACACAAATCTTTCAAAATTACTTGTTAAATCTAGTATATCGGTCCCATCGAACATACCAAAATGTTGATGATGAAAATGCGGATCACAAATAACAACAATGCAAAACTCACACTTTCATAATCACACAATAAAGTTCAACATCTTGGCTTTGTTGATGCCTAAAATTGCTAGACAAACATCCTTATGGGAAACTCAATTAATGGGGGACTAATTGCGCTAAACTAAGTAACCTATGGGTTTTTAAAGAAGTCGACTCCTTCTATATTTGGGGGGTTGGAATGAGAAAAGGAAGCAGATATATTAAAATAAGACCTAATCTAAGGCGATGTGCCAAGAGTTAAGTATGGGCACGGTGAATATTCCTTTCAAAAGAGATTTAAGGGCCTGTTCAACAATCTACATGTCTGAAAATAACATAAAGCATAGATAAAGAACCTAAGAAGTATATCAAATAACATAAGTGTTGGCGTAACAACTAGCATCTCTGGAGTAAGAGTTGGTATGGACAGCTATGCACACTACGCAATGAGTGCTCTTCAAATTAGGAGCGGAAGCTCCCTCGTTGTGCTTGACAAAAATACCTGCAAAGGGAAATAAACTAAACTAATTCCTGTCTTTTTGTTTCAGCAAATACTTTCTCGAAAACTATATACGTTGCAGCTGAGAATTTTCTCTGGTTTCGCAGATTCATTAACTACAACTAAACTTAGTAACTTAAATTATATCCAGTTCCCTCAAGAAAACAGAGCATGAGGAAACGGAGCAAGGTTTTGACTATCAGACGATAAACGGATTCAGATTCTCTACTTGAAGGCAAGGTGGCGCAACTATTATCTCAATCTGAACAAGTTTATTAGGCACAAAACAGATTTAAGAATTTACCATGATAATCTTATGAAACCCTATGTGGCATAACACTTGATCATAATAGTAAAGACTCACAAAACAGATTTATCATCACAATCTCATGAAACCCTATGTGGCATAACACTTGATCATAACGGTAAAGGTTCACAAAATAGATTTATCATCACAATCGCATGAAACCCTATGTGGCATAACAATTGATCATAATGGTAAAGATGCACAAAACAGATTTATCTAAACTATGGAAAGAATTCACCATTACAATTGCATGAAACCCTATGTGGCATAACAATTAATCGTAATAGTGAAGACACATGAACAAATGAGCAAAAGCTCTTAATTATATACATCAAGGTGTAGGGAACCCTAAAATCACCTTGAGTCATCTACAGTCTTGCAATGCATGCAAGATTCGCTGCCAAACCCTAATGAAGTAAACTATACAGTTAACTGGAAAGCTACCATCAGTTAACCGAAACATCTAATCTAAAAATGGACAATTGTGCAAGTTTGCACATCCTTATTGAAAGCGAGTTAATTGGAAGACTACCATCAGTTAATGTAAAACCCTAAATAAAACTCCAAGTGTGTAAAGTTGATCTCATAATAGATATGCATGTGATGACAACATCGAGTTAACTTGAAAGGGTAACGCCAAGTTAACTCATGTGCATAATGTCTATCCTGAGAGGTGGAAACTGAAGTCTACTGGTCGTGATCTCGAGCAACCAATCCCTCAACGAGATTGTTAACTGCATCACTATCTGGAGCTATGAGACTATGTCAAAGAATGCTATGTTGATGCAGCATATCCTCACCAACTGTGATCTGAGACTGAAGTTCACCTCTGCTCCTTGTTGCCTCGTCGAACAATGCTGACATGACTGTAAGCTGAGTAACCTTACAGCCAACGGTCTCCCCACTGAAAATGGTATGAATGAGTGCCTGGAGCTCTGACTGAACATCGATAAGCTCAACATAGGCACCACCCTCGATCTGATACCGGCACGGTAAGCAAGATACTAGAGTCCTCACAAACTGGAGTGCACTAGTAACATGCTCTCTACTCTCAGCCACCTCTGATGCCAAAGTCTCTTCTATCTTTGCTCTGAAAACCAATTGTGTTTTCCAAGAGTAGATAGCTTCCCTATCCTTTGCATCTGTGACTGCATCATATTCCACACTCAGATGGGCAATCATAATCTCATCCCAGGGTTTGTTAATAGCCATATCCCGTTCCTCATCTTGAAGACGAAGACGGAGCTCTCGTGCATTGTACCGCAACTGATATAACTCTGTAAGCATAGCACGGCCTCTAGCAACGAACTCCTCCTCCCATTCATCCAAACGCTTGCCATATGCAACTAAGTGATTAAGTTGACTTTGCTCTGCTGGAGGTTCAAGCATTGGCGGGAGTGTATTAATGGCATCGGGTCTATGTACAAGGCTAGAAATGTACTGACGAAGCTGTCTGATTTCAGCCTTGAGGGCTTCCTTATCTTCTCCATCCTTCAGTATTCTATCCCTGGCACTGTCTGTAGCAACTTGTAGTAGATCAACCTGGGTCTGGCGTGTGCTATGACCAAGGTTAACTGTGATAACCTCAAAATCCTGAGATTCCAATTCAGCCAAATTCTTCCCCTGTGGAGGTACAACAGTCTCGATGACGATCTCCATGTCAGTGTTTCTCTCCACGTGAACCATATTCTTGACCCTCTTGTCTGGCGCATCTTGGTAAATCTCATCAAAATCAGAATGATTAAGAACATAAGATGGCTGCCTCCTCTTCCTTCCTAGTTGAGCTTCGATCCAAGATTGGTCTCGACTAATGCTACTAGAAGGGTCGGTACTAGCAATAGGAGGTTGCGACGAGAGTGAACGTGTAGAAGACTCACTGCGAGGTGGAGAGTCTAAATCCAATTCAATGAGAATTGGGGTTGGTGACGGCTCTGAAACTAGTGTAGGAACTTGAGGCTGAACCTCAGGTACTGGCGGACTCTGAACTGGTCTTTGAACTGATTATGTGACCAGCTGTCTATCAGGTTCCGTGTGTGTAACAGTGGCAAGCACCTTGCCCTTTGAATTGTTCGGCGCTTGACCTTTCTTGGGAGGATTACTCCTCTTCTTTTGTTTAGGTTTTGATGAGGAAGGTAACAAAGGATTCACCACTACTGGCGGCTCTGCTCTAGGAACACTTACCCTCCTTGTCTTCTTGTTGTCGAGGTAAAGTATACTGTTATGAATAACTCTACTTGACCTCTCCTTGACCGTTGCGTATTCCTTGGCGTACCAATCAACTGTTGGCAACGGTTGTGTATCAACCTACTCTCTAAAAAACTGAGGAAGAACTTCTCCCTCATCATCTGATAAACCTCCCACATCTTCTGACAAGAAAATAGAAATCTGTGAGAGAGAGAAGTGGCCGTAACTACGTCTGCGAACCTCGAAGTCATCTGCGCAATTTGCCCAGTAATCCTCCATAGAAGGCTCATGATATGTACCTCTAGCAAGGCGAGCTGTATAATGACCTGAAAGGTCATAGGCACGCGCTTCAACAAGATACTTAAGATGATATTTCTCAAGTTCTTGCCCTGCAATCTTGGCATCAATTGCCGACTTGCACCAATACATTCCAAACTGAAAAGGAAAGTTAAGAGATGGTCTGTGCCTGCAACGTAGAAGATGATGAACATCATGCATCTGTCTTAGGAACTCCTGAAAGACTATCTTATCCGAAGGATAATGTGGAAGCATAGCTGGATTTCCTGTGAATCCATATACTCGGATGTAGGTATATGTTGGGAACTGAATAAACCAATCTGCCCATCCATCCATCGCTGCCCTAGCAACTGCCAAGATACGAACGTGCAACTCCTAGTCCAAGTTTCTCACTGTATAAGTCAGAAAAGCCTCGTGAACATGCTTGAAATGATGTTCAACTCTAGTGAACTCAAGCTGATCATAATACTGGTAGACTTTCTGAACACTGAGAATACCCACGGTGTTTAGTCCTCAGAACTGGCCCTAATAAGCGATCAAGTACACGAGATACAAACACATATGAAACTCATGAGCAACCATGAAACCGGTGATTTTCCTGTGGAGAATGTTGCTGATGAAGGATGCCCAGTCATAATGCTCCTGACCAGAAATGATGCAACCAATAATGTAATACATCCAAGGCTGGAAAACATTTGCATGTGCTTGACCTGAGACACAATTCAGGAGTGTGATTAGAATCGCATACTCATCCTTGTATTCACCATGACCCACATTGTTTGGCAATCTGTTCTTCGCTTGTTTTAACCATCTTTCTGCCATCTTCTTCTGACACTTGTCTACATCAGCATCAAATTCATGCGCACACTGCTCCATAGAAATAACTAGGCTGTTCTGGTGTTGAGGAATGCCAAAACTCCTTTCGATGTCCAAAGGCTTGAGACTGCAAATGACTCGTCCATCAACTGACACTATCTCACGAGTAGTAGAATTGTAATGCTTAATACAAGACATCATGAATTCAACATAGTGAACGGAGATAGGTATGGAAGCGACCTCTAATAAACCAGACTGCTCAATATTTTGAATGATTGAACTTCTGATCTTGACCGGATCTAGAACTGCCTCTGGCAGCACCTTATGAAGATCTGTCTCAACCAACCTGAGAAAATCATGAGTAAGGACGGTTTTGGTCTTGTATTCAAGCTGAGTGAACTGCATTTTGAAAAATTAACCTGTTGACTGTGAACTTGACTATGTTCTGACAAGATTTCTGGAAGCTAAAAATAGCCTTTCAAAGAATTATTTTTAGCGAAAAATCCGAGATATGGGTTTTGTCTAGAAAAGGATTCTAAGACAACCCAGAATGTCAGATATGCGAAAATATGACTTCTACTCAATTATGCAAAGACTTTTCACTTGAGAAAATTAGTAACTCAAGAACGAATGTTCTGAAGTTAAAAATTCCTGAAAAATCAAGCGCACGATTCTAACTCGAGGAAATTATATAGAAATGATCCAGATGTTGAGACTTGTCAAATTCACCAATTTCAGGAACATGCAAATTGTATTCTGAGAGAAATCTGAGATTGAAAGATGAAAAAGACGTTTTTAGTATGTTCTTCTTTGATTAAAATCGCCTTAGATTTCTTCAAATTGCTGACAATTGTGAACTTTGATCTGCAAAAAGATTTGTTAGATAAAATCGCCTTGGGAAATTGATGAAGAATTCGCCTTTGATCTGGAAGAATTCGCCTTTATTTAAAAAACATGAATTTATCCTCTTGAAATTTGCGCCTTTGTTCTGAAGAAATTTGAATTTTCCTTTGAAATTGTTTTGAGAAAATACGAATTTATCTGGAGATCTGAGAATTCGCCTTTTGACCTCTAAAGGATTGCAAATTGATATTGAATGAATACACCTTTGAGAAATTCACTTTGATTATTGAGGAATTTGCGAATTTGCTTGAAACTATGAATTTCCCTTAAAGATGCGCGCCTTAACTTCTTGAAGAAATACGAATTGCTTTGAAGTTTACTTTGAAAATTTAATAAGATTCGATTTCCTTTGAAGATATGAATTTGCTTTGAAAAATATGAATTTCTCTTAAGATTGAATTTTCTCTTGAGAAATACGAATTTCTTTTGAAAGCTTTGTGAATAATGAATGAAGGCGCCATACTTTAAATAAGAAGAAATTCACACCAATTGGTAACTGCAAGAATTCAAAACCCTGACAAGAATAGAAGACCTCTGATTGGTTGCCTTTCAGTTGAACTGCCACTGACTGGAAGTTTGGATTTAAATAAATAATAAAATATTTATTATCATGCAATTAGCAAAGGCGCCAAAAATAGAAAATCGCCATTTTTAATGCTAAAATTGCAAAATAAATATTAAATATTTTGAACTTCAGTTGACAATTCGGATGAAGCTTTAGGATTCACCGTCGGGCTTCACCAATTCCGAAAAGTCATCTCTTGAGCTCATAGGCGTCCATTTGCTCAAGATGCCTCACTTTTTATTAACTTCCTATTTTATAGCTGACAGCAAAGTCACGACTGGCCATCTTCGACACTAATTTTCGGGTGACTGAGAGATGCTTAGACTGAACTGAGATATTCATAGGATACCCTACTAAACAAGGAAGAAATGTCTGCTGGGAGACACTACTACAAAATCCATCATTTAACCCCTTGAAAAATTAGGCGCCCCTGATTAAATTGCTTTTACGGGTTCCAGACTTAGCCATTTTCCTAAACTGCCATCTGACACTTCAAACGACTACTGACGGCGAACGATGAACCCTGCTAATAGGAAACGAAGCTCACTACGTGCCTGGAGATATTCTGCATCCAACGGATATATGCACGACATCTGAAAGCTGTGTTAAGGGCCTCAAAAGTAAAAGCGCCCCTAGCTCTCAGTTGCACTGATGTCATTTTGACGAAAATTGAACTTTCATCCAAGTACCCTACTTTGACCTCTGATATCTGGAGCTGGGATGACCTGATTCAAGCACTATATGTTTTAACGAACAGCCAGAAGGACCCACAAGAGAAGTCTTTAGAGGTGACGAAGCAAGAAAACTGCTTCTAAGACCTCAAAAACTCCAGTGCGTATTTTATTTAAAATTACCGCTCCAGACTTAGCCATTTTCCAGATGTCCTCACTCTTCAACATTTTTCCAAAGACCTCGCACGTATGAACATTTGCCAAATCCCGAAGGCTGACGACCAGGCTCATTGAATAGATAAAATGATTATGCTCAAAAGCAGTGAAGACTTCGAACGTGAACGACCTCATCTGACAGGCCTAAAGGCTAGGTGCCTCTGGACTGTAGAAATACACTGAAAATCTTCTATTGGTCCGCCCATGAAATTACGTGTTTGGTAGAACCTCTGCCACGATCACCTGAAACATCGGATTGACAAGCAGGATGATGCATTGCGGAGCTAGGCTAGAGTAGTATTGATGTCAGGAAGACCTCATCTGCAAATTCTGCCATCTGAAGGGTCCTTTAAACCAGCGCCCCTGGTCTATATTTGCACTGGAAACTAATGGGGAAGCTCAGAAACATGAAAACTCCATTATAAGTTGATCTTCAGATGACTGCTGCCGGAACTCTAAGACTCGGATGACTGCGTTTGATATCTCACCGGATAAGCAGACTAGTCGTGAACAGATTGACTGCATGAGCCATCAGAAATACCAGAATTTTCCCTCTCTTTAAGATGGGCGCCCTCAGGCTAAAGTTGCGCTTTTTCCTGAAAAAGACAAATTTCTCATATCTGAAACTTTGGGGATTTCAACTTCTGTCGTTGTTTGCCGGAAATGCGGGTCTCAGAAAGCTTTGCTGGATAGCTCATCGGATAGCCAGACTGATTCTGAAGAGTTTGACTGGATTCTTGAGCACTTATCACAAAATCTTGACCTTCAAAAAGCTGGGTGCCCCTGGGCTACAGGTGCACTTTTTTGCTTTTTCTTGAGAAATCTTCAAAAATTAACCATTAAAATCATCATCTCGATCACTGAAATGACCACATGTAACGTGAAATGCCATCGTGAAATGCTTCATTCTGAGTCTCTGATTCAAGTTCTGATCAATGAAACTGCCTTTGACTAACAAAACATTAACAAAAACTCCATGCTTGACATTGCCCAAAAACTGTGTTTTACAATATTTAACAAGGTTTAGACTATTTTATGCAAAATGCCTTGATGAAACAAAATTTTTGGTTTTGGGTACAACAATAAGATAACTCCATATACATTCACTGAAAAGAGTTCAAGACATGGTCTGAATCAACAAATCTATATTTGAAATTATAGAAGTCTTGTAAATAGACTACTTAGTACAACCACAACATAGTATAATGTCTTATCAATTAACTAAGAAACAAAGAGGCCGAACAAATTGGCACAGTTTGTGAGTCTTAATGCAATTAAAACAATACAAAGGCCTATAGTCTTTCAAAAAAAAAATTGTATATTCTCCCAACCCTTGTTCCAAGAGTCGAAGAAGTATATATAGATCACCCATCGCCAGAGAGCTAGTAACCGAAAAGATTCCTAGGCACGAGCAATGATGTCCACGACAATGATTCCCCAAAGTTGTTGCAACAGAAAGATTCCAAAACATAGTGTGATAGGTCGAAATTAGGTGCTAGAAAATGAGCAGCAAACAAAGTAATGCAAATAACACTAAGAACAACCTACACCTCAAGATTAGCCTAGTTGGATTCAACACAATATAAAAACAATAAATGAAACCTTTTACCTCGTGTCGAATCGATCCTTTGGTTGGCCCTTCGATCTTCGGTGTTGTGTGCTCCTTGGATGGAAAGAGATGCAAGCTAGATGATGATGTGAAGGTGGATGCAAGTGAGTGCAAGCATGAAAATGGCTAAGTGTGTATTCTAGGAAAAATTTGTAAGAGTTTGGCTACAATGCATGATCTCCCTAAAATGAGAAAAGAGGGGGTATTTATAGAGATTTTGGAAATCTCTAGGAAAATGGACAGTCAAGATTAAGCCACCAAGATCAAGATGTAGGGCTAAGGTGAGTTGAGAACACACAAGCCCTCACATCTTAACATGTGGCAAGTGATATGGCCTAAAAGGGGTGATGTGTACATGAGGTGGAAGGATAGTACATTACATGGAGAGGGTACATAGTACCTTGGGATTGAGACAAGATCTCCTCATAAAGGAGGTACTTGTCCCCATGTGGGTGAGAGGACAAGTGGAGAATTAAAAATTCCTCAAATATTCTCATGGGGATGAGAGAAGGAATTTAAATTTTCTTTAAATGCATTGGAGGATTAAATGTGAATTAAAAATTCACATGGGGAGTGGAGATGCCTTGTCCAAAAAGAAAAGAATTTAATAGGGTTGACTCAATTAAGTGATTAAGGTTGTGCAAGTACTTGATTAGACTAATTAATGAAGATTAGAAGAGGGTTAGATTTCACATGTGACTTGATGTGACAAGTCAGAGATCACATGGGGAAGAGTAAAAAGAATTTAATATTCCTTGGAAGGATAAAAGGAATTAAAAATTCCTTGAGAGGTTGATTAGGCTAGTTAATGAAGGATTAGAGGAGGGTTAGGTGGCTAAGAGAGATTAGAGGCCAACTTGCAAAAGTTGGATGATGTGACACATCCTAATCAAGGATTAGGCATGTGCACATCCTAATGATGAGATTAGGAGAATAATTAAGCTTAGATAAAAATGATGGAGGATGTGACATAAAGGGAATAAATAAATGTCATATTTATTTAATTCATTTGATGAAAGGGGAAGGTATTTAATTATTTAACTAGATACCTTAGGGATTAAAAGAACTTTAGAGGGATTAATTAAATAATAGTGATATTACTTAATTAATGCAGATAAGGGGATGCTTAGATGAAAAAGGATAAATTTGGATAAATCAAGTGTCCAAATTTAAGTGTCTACACATAGTATGTAGTCGCCTTGAATAAGATGCACCCCTTTGCAAATGATAACTATGGTCCCAGAGTGGGAGCAGCAAAATTCCCATGAAGACACGTGTTACACACCCATAGAGTTGGTTAAGACACGTGGCGAAAGGGTGGGCTCTACATTCATTCTTCCCTTCTTTGTGATCAAATTCCTCGCAGAGAAGACATGTGGAGAAGTCTTCATTTCAAGCGCTAACTGTGTGGTCTGCCAAAAGGTTTTCTGCAGAATGATGCAACGTGGCACGCGAGTGGAGCTTGAAGGAGAAGCAAAATAGAGAGGGCTCTGAAAGGCCTGCACTGTTGACACGTGGCGAAAGGGCGGGGGTTGAGTGTAGAGAAAAGGAAGAAAACCTTCCAAGGAGCATGCATATGACACGTGGTGCAATGGATGAAGGCACTTCAAAAGGGGCCCAAAGATATTCAAACATATGAGGCGTGGGCTAGGGTCAATGCGAAATTATCAATGATCACCCGGAGGGAGATTTAAGGATTTTAATCCATAGCTTTTGGCGATTATCAAGGGCATTTCACCTGCAAAATGGGAACCCAAAATTTCTGGTGTGAAGACCAGAGCCTTATCCATTGGGCAACGATCAGATCTTCGAAAGTGCATTCTGCAGAGGTAGCCAGTCGACCTTAGATGGCATCGATAAGGCACGTAGACTCTCTTGCGCCTGATGCATATCGATTATATCTTTGAAGGGAAACTCCATGGAGATCCCGGTCCCAAACTCAAGCTAAAAGAGAATTCATGCTATCTGATGGGTGGCACATTCAATGTTCGCAACAATGGGAGGTTGACTGAAATTTTGAAAAGCAGATAAATCTCGCTGCTTCTCCTCAATCTTTGCTACAATATGCTTCGTCGTGGCCACTGAATCGTTAGAGAGAAAAGGGGAGGGAAAGCCCATTTGAGTCAATTAGGAGAATTGCATCCGCATGTTGTTCATAGTCTGACTCAATGTCGTTTAGCAAATGCTAGCCTAGAGGATGGCCACATGAAAACATATGAATTCTTTCACCTTCTTGGCAACTGACCTTCGATCTTCAATCCCCGCATTCACCAAGTCTGCATTTCCCATAGTGTATAAGTTCTCCAGCAACTTCTTTTCCTTAGGCATCCTTTCCACAATGAATTATGGAACCTGCTCAATTGTTCCATGCACCTCCCTACTCAAACTCACCGCATCCACCATGAATTGGAGCGCAGGTTGAAGAGTCAAACAGAAAGACGTAACTCTCTCCTAGTAGGAGATGTATAATTGTTGGGCTACTAAAAGGAGATTCGACTAAGGAGCAAGGGGTTGGGGAGGAAATTTCAAAAGACCTATCTCCTCCTCCTTCGACTCGACATCCTACGTCAGCTCTTCAATTCTCTTGTCTGCGGTAGAGAGTTGTTCCTGCATCAATCTCAACTCGGCAAGCAATAGTTCCTCATCCTAGCCTCGAGTTGTGGATTCTTTTTCCAAAGAGAGCTTTACTTCCTAGATCTCTTTTTCGAACTGATCTTTTCAGTTCTGGAGGTCCTTGTACTTTTGTTGCATTTCCTGCTCCAATTGAGCTCGTTGATCTCGAAGCTCTTCATTCTTCTATTGCATCTCGCTCTCCGCTTGAGTCAACCGATCTTGTAACTCCTGATTTTTTTGCAACAGTCCGGTAACTAGGTTGGGATCCAGGGACTGGAACTTTGCAAGTTCCTCCTAGAGCTTGGCCCTTTCTACCTGCACTTTTTGAGACAACTGTGCAATTTCAGTATCCTTGGCCTTCTCCTTTTTCAGTAGGATCTCCAGCCTTTCCTTAATGTTCTTGAGCTCCTCGTCCTTCTTTTTTAGTTGGAGACTATTCTTGAGAAAGTCAGTAGTCACCACCCACTGAGTTTCCTCCATTAGCTTGACATTGTCCTATGGCCGGGCTGTGTGTAGATTAATTCCCACAGCATGGATTGTATAATCCTCAAGTTGCATCTCCCCTTACAGTTTGATGGTGTTAGAAGTCATGGTTAGAAATTGCAATGACCCATGCACCTCATTAAAAAGGGTATGCACGCAGGGCTCGGTAGGCTTCGCTGCATCTTTTTCTTTTCTCTTATGGACCCTGATAGCCAATGCTGCCTTAGTCTTGTCATTTTTCCCAATAAATTCTACTGGTGACCTAATCAGCTTGTCGGCGAAGGGTGTACCAGGAGGAAGAGAAAAAGGGAATGAGACCATTGTAGTCTCAGATGATGTTTTCTTTGGCAGAGAGACCATCAATGGGGAGAACAAGGGAATATTATGTCAGGGTCCAGTTTGGGAAGCGACGGAAGGACTCATAGGGAGTGGTTGCGGTAGTGGAGATGCAGAGGTTACCATTTGCTAGGCAAGCTAAGTCAGAGCTGACACGATGGTAAAAAAGGGGTAGCAATGGTGGGTCCAGATTGGGCTCCGAAAAAAGATGGAGCAGACCACGGGGGAGTAAAAGCTACCTGTCCAATTTGGGCGAATTGAGCGAAACCTCCTGTAGGTGTGGAAGAAAAAAAGGAAAGGCCAACACTTGAAGTAATGGGAGATGTAGAGGCAGCAGGGTTAACCAAATATTGTGAAGCGAGAAGAGGGGGAGAGAAAGATACTTGAGTTACAGAGGACTCTGATCCTTGGCTCATTGCAGGTTCTTATGAGCTTTCCCCTGAAGTTGCATCAGTGCGCGACCTCTTCTCGGGTGGAGAATTATCCACCTCTATGACCTCCTGAGATTTTTGGGCCACCCTATATCTCTTCTTAGCCCATTTGTACGGTAGTGACACCTTTGAATGTGATGCAGTCACTTGCGTGCTCAATGGAGCTTTGTCAGGTTGTTCTGTTGCTTTTCCAGTGCTCTATTTTTGGGCCTTCTTCGCTTCTATCCTTTTTCGTTATGGTGGTCACTTCCTCTGGGTCTACATATTCATATCCACTTGCATCAGTATCATCATGTTCCTTGTTCCAGAGAGAGTCAAATATGTCATCCATGTTGGGTTCCTGGAACAGTGCATCAAGGCATTTAGTCTCTTGACGATAAATTCAGAATTGTGCAATTTTATCGTTACTCCATAGGTATTGCTTGGCCAATTGATTGCGAAGGGTGGCCCCAATCTTAAGCTTGTCATTGGGCTTGGAAAAAGGAAAATAGAAAGATAGCCATGGCGGCCCTCTTATCATCAGTCGAAACATAGGCCAAGTCCACAAATAAATCATCCTGGTCTCATGACTGCGGATTCCGCTGAGCTTCCTAGTAGGGTCAGGAGTTGTGAGTCACCTTAACGTTCAAACCCGCTAAGTCATTATCAGGATTATAACCCCATTTGTCACAAATTAATACTAACCCTAGATGAGCCAACTTTGCCTCTAGTAGACCATGTGTCTGCTTCTTTACCATTATCACCATATCAAAGCTCAAAGGGCATTTGAAAAAACCTCTTATTTTTCCCTCTGCAAAACTTGACGTTAATAATTGCCAGTTGCCAAAATACCTCAAGGGCTAGCATCCTATTTGTGACACATACCAGGAGCCAGAATGGTTCCTCGATAAAACCATGCAACCTAACAAATGAAAAATCCTCCCCAAGGAACCAGTTGCAAGGAGGAATAATATTTTGCATCCACCCTATTTTTTCGGCAAAAAGTTGATAACCCTCACCATCCTTACTAAAATATCACAAAATCAAAGTCAGGAAAGACTCAGAAAATGCATAGTAATCATAAGTTATAGAAAGGAGGAGATTCCACACAGAAATCGACCTTCTAACCCCATTCTCATCAAACATAGCCAAACCCATACGGTTTCTAAAGAAGTCAAGGTTCTGGTGTAAAAACATGTGAGAAAGGAGAGAAGAAAACCTGAACTTATATTGTGTTTTGTATTCCTTGAATTGAGTCAGCTTTTTCCACACAATAACATCGCGAAGTCATACCAGAATAAAGAATGTTGTCTTCTCAACTAAAAACCAAAACACATTTGAAACTCGTGAACATCTCTGTCACTGTCCATGCCGCAAACAAAAGCCATCATAGAGAAGGCATCCTACAAGTTCGAGTTGAAAGCATTGTGCACAATCAGAGACTATGGCGGCTCTGCTACATCTTGCTTGGGCCTTTTTTTTCTTGATTATAGAAGTTCAGAGTGTAATTCTTGGTCCTCCAGAGCTCTTTTGAGTCCGCTATAGTGAATCTCTCCATTCTTTCTCTTCCCCTTGCGGTAGGGATGCATAGCATATTCCTAGTAGCTTCCACGCTAATCACCACCCTCAGTTTCTGGCCTTCATTGGTGTCAGTATCCAGGTTAAAATGCTAAGTACACTCGTGAACTAGTTCTGGGTAGTGGTGCACAAAAGGAACCATATACTGTGGGAGATCGCAAAACCACAGCTTGTATGCCAAAGACTCTTGGCTATCAATCTTTTTCATTCTCTTGCAGGCCGCTTCCCTAAGACTCTTAGGGTTAGTTCTAAGGATAGGGTTGTGAATATTATCCCATTCTTTCGCTATCAAGGCCTTGTCCCTGTGGATAGCCTTCTCTGTGGCTCGCGTGTGGGGCCACTTTGGCTTTCCAAACATCCCAGGCGAGGCGTAAGAGACATCATTGAAAATATTGGCCATTGGCACTACTAACATGGCATCAAATAAGCTTTGAACCGCATCTCCTTGTGCTTCCATTTGAGGATTCTAGGCCATTTCAGGAATTTGTAGGCTTTTGTGACTCTCAAACTTTTTGCAACTCACTTGGGTTCTCTTCAACAAACAGTGCACTCAAAACTCTTCACAATGAACTGTGTACTCAAAAACTCTTCACAATGTTGTTCTTTTGCATGCAACACTTATCCTTTTCTTGACTTGGAGTTGGAGACATTAGCTGTTTCAAGTAATAAATTCAGCACTTACCGTTGACTCTTTGTTCATGCGAAATGAATTCTTTACCTTTTGAAAAGACAACAATTAATAATGACGATTAGTCATTATGTCCTACGGTGCCATCTCCTGGGAAATTGAGTCGGTGATTAAAGGCATACAAAACCTTTCGCATGCTTTTTCATTTAATAACTTAAAAAGAATGATTAGGCAAAAGGGTGTAATGAGTACATAAAATATTTTGAATTAATCTTAGAAACTGAAAAGTGCTCAGAGCTTGACACATTAGCACTTGACCATAAGAACTATCACTTGCGCCTACCACCAGTTTGAGTTGATTAATTACTTCTTCTTAACTTGCACGCAACAATTCGTACACAACAAACACAACTTGGTGGGATTTTCAAGTTTGCACCTGGTGGGATTTTCGAGTTTGCTCTTGATCATCATCATGCTTATCGCATGCATTATACCCTGGCTACATCTATAAATAGACTTAAGGAAATTAACAGAATTGCATTTGGTAATTGGGACTATAGATAGGCACAATGAATACTCCTATTAGGCTAACCAACAATAGGTCTCAGGCAGCTTTTCTACGAGAGATGTCTTGTAATACCCCGCCACGCAACCCTAGGGGAAGTTGCAATTTACTACACAAACGAACTTTTTTTTTTTTTTAAAAGAACAATTAACATGCAAGTTCACTTAACTATTGTCATCCAATCCCCTAAGGTTACGAGACAAGGATTACTTTAAAACCCCAAACAACAACAAACATTAATATAAACCGAAACATTAATCACTTAAGGAAATGAGACAACATACATTCCATACAAGATAAATTACAACGAAGGATAAGAAATACCAAAAGATTTCAATTAACAATATTTAAACAATATGATTACAACACTCATTCCCAAAATGAGGTAATTCCAATGAGCATAATTACAAATTACAAATTCCACCTCAATGACAAATGAGGGGTAAAATAATATAAGATCAACTGAAAAGAACGAAGCCAGAAAAGCAACTGCATCCAACGAGCTCTCCAACATGAAAGACTCGCCCCACGAGCAAGAGCAAAAAACCAACAGAGGAAGGTGCACGTTCCACCCAACCAAGTGAAACCAAAAGGCTCACCCCCCGTGCTAGGAGATAGTAACAAGGATTCCAAGGCAAGACCTTCTAACTCTAGACATAGGCTAAAACATGACTGAACAGAAACAACTACAACCACAATATCACATAACACAAGGTTACAATGCTTCCAGAGAACAATGATCATGTACATCACACAATAAATAATTGACTGTTGACATAGGAAGAGTGTCATGCATAAATTGCCATGAGTTACCCTGGCTCAACCTTCCTAGGCTACCGGACCCCCATCCTGGGTTACCCTGGCTTGCCTCTACCGGCCGCTGGACCCTCACACAAAACTATGCGTCCCATCTCATCTCGAGCCTTATCATTCACTTGCTTCCCGAGAGAGGCATTCATTATCTTTATTAGTGTGAAGGATCCCCATTAATTCTTTTAAATTATCACTTAATTAAACTCTAGGTGAGTTACCCTGGCGCCCCTTTGTGTGCCAGACCCCCACAAAGAGCCACTCTCCTATCGACAACACAACCACAATAGGAAACTAGATAACACGACCCCTCCAATCCAAGGAGGTAACAAAACAAGGAAACTCACTCCAAACACTGGAGGAAAACAAGGTCAAAACCCTCTCCAAACACTGGAGGCAATAAGGTCGAAACCCTCTCCAAACACTGGAGGAAAACAAAGTACAAAACCCACTCCAACCATTGGAGGAAACCAAATACAAAAACCCACTCCTTCCAAAGGAGGTACAAATCACATTACCCGCTCCTATTCCCAAGGAGGCACAAATCCCCGTTCGTGAAAACTGGGTGATCAACATGGTGTAATTATGCACATTTTCCACGACACATCAAAAGTTGACTTTCATAAAGACAACCCACAACAGGATACAAATCCCCTATCTGGAAGACTTCAAACAATGACTCTATACTCCCAACATCGAGCAAGAACAAATAAACATTAAAAGTATTTCAAGCAATTAAATAAACTAATATTCGGATTTCCTAAATCCAGTCAATCACAGTATTCCTTCCTTGCATTTATCTAATCAAAACTCTAAATTTCATTCCACGTCATTGCAATAAATCAAATTCATTCATTTATCCTTAGTTTCACAACCAATTCATAATCAATCAATTTATTAACTAACATCATTTGACTAAAATAAAACTTTCATTGATTCTCAATTTCACAACTATAACTATAATCAAAACACTTAAATAATAAAGTCATTCAACTAACATTTAAATCAATTTACTTACTCTAAATTTCCTATTATTTTCATATTCAAAACATTTAAATAAATCAAGGCATTTATCTTATTCAATAAAACCTATTTCACAATAAAATTCCTTATTCATTAAAATATCTATAAATTCCATTAAAAATATCTATTTAATCAAATATTTCAATCCTCTTAAACAAGCAATTTAATTACACTCTACAAATTATTTTAAAAATCATAAATATAAAAATATACATGTATATATACTATGCATATATATCTATCTAATTGAACATATATGCATAATATATATTACATATATTTATATTTTTAAATAAATTATTATTTAAATAAATATTATTTAAATATTATATATATATTATATATATATAATATATTATATATTATTATATATTAATATTAATATAATATTAAATAATAATTATAAAATAAATCATAAAAAACGAAATCCAAAGTTTCATTTGGAATGCCACGAAGCCCTAAAGGTTGCGGCCTGTGTGTTTAACACACAGTCTGTGGCCTTACCGCCGCAGCTTGTGTGTAATATACACAGTCCGTGGCCTTACCGTTGCGGCCTGTGTGTGTTGCGGTGGGGTTTGACCTCCCACCCCACAGCAACAAAACAAAATTTTATTTTATTTTATTTTTCCCTGTGTCTGTACATGGCGAAAATACAGGGCATTTTCTGGGTTTATCCCAAAATCCAAATTTTCAAATATAAAAAATATATTTGTATATATATTTGTGAATATATCCATGTATTGATATGCATGGATATATTCACAAATATATATACCCAGATTTTGATTTCAAACTTAAATTATGAAAATAATCCAAACCCATTTCAAGAACATAAATTATTTTCAAAAACAACAAAATGGGTTTTCAAAATCTAGTTCTAAAATAGAGTTTTCTTTGATTTTCATTCTATTTCTTGGTATAAATTTCTTGTTTAGTTTCTATTTCCAAATCTAACTACAAGTTTGCAATTTTAGAGCATTCCAATGGATTTCCATTAAATCAAAACTATATTTTCAATCATTTAAATTCCATTCAAAATGAAACAAGAAGTAGAAGAAAGAATGATAAAACCTTGTGTTTTCTCCAAATTTGGAAGCTTTCAACAATGGAGAATTCCAAGCCCTCCTTCAATTCCACAATTTTAGCCACCTCCAAGCTCTCCACCAAAATCAAACCCTAAGATGCCCACTTCCTAATTTTTAAATCATTATAGGATATTCCTTTTATTTTGATTTTAAAAACACTTTTAATTTCAAATATAAATCTCATGTAAATTCATAATTTCATTTAAAACTAATCTCTAATGTGATTTCCATTTACCTTTATAATTTAAATCCAAATATTCAATAGAGTCAAAATAGCTCCTTTATTTAAGTTATTCACTAATAATCAAATCAATTAATAACCCAATCTAATTTTATTAATTTAAATCAAAATAACAAATGATAAAATTGCATTTTAAATATTGAAACCAAATGCATTAAATGATCATTTAGACTATATCTACTATTTAATAATCATTAAAATAAAGAAAGGATTAGTCAACCAGAGAGGAGTAAATATAAGTCAAACCCGCAAAACTCTATGACAACTATGACTAGGGTGACGACTTGACACGGAAACCTAGCTACTATCTCCCAATCGATTACCATTGGTCAAAGGACACGCTCAAACCTGTGAACCAGGTGGAGTCGATGTCCTGTACCTGTATCCTGCACACAATACAAGTGTCGAACATGCATATAATATATTAATACACACCGTGAAGAGGAAATCGTGGAATCACAGGGCGCTCGCACGTGAGTGATGTGATCCCGTCCCCTTCACCAATACAACATCGCTAACTGACGCATCTAATCATCACTGATATAATAAAAGCATGAACATCAATAAATCACACACATGCTAATTTAATCCATAACATGAAATAATAATAACATCTGATTAAAGTGCCATCACATCAAATATAATGTTTACATCGCTTAACAATTAGCGGTCAAAAGTAACCAAGTTCATAACCAAAATTCTAACAAGGTAAACGCATACATAAAGAACACTACCGATCAAAGAGCCAAAATGGAGGGGTGTTACATGTCTAGTAGGCGTCTAAAGTGTATGACCAAGAACAAGCATTCTCTGGCGATAATTGCAATGAAATGGGTGTTAGGGAGGGATTGTATAGAGGACTAGGACAAATCTAGAGTAAATACTGACATTTTCTCTCATTTCATTGACTCTTTAATTGACATTCAGGTACCCAAGCAGATGATACTGTGACTCACCATGGAAATCTTCCCAAAGCACTACCTCGGAGACCTTGGAAAAGTTGTGACGAATGTGGTGTATGGTCTTGGTCTTCCCACAACAAGCGATCTCCGTCGACACATTAAAGAGGATGCAGTGGTGCCCCAGGTGCCATTCTTGAGCAGATTTCACATTATGATGATTGGAGAACATCACCAAAGGGTTTCTTGTGCTTGCCAATTCCTACTTAACGTAGTACTTTTCTACGACGTGGAGTGGTACACCGGCTTCAAAAACTTGGTGTTTCCTCCTCCACTTGTTGTTGCTACCGTTGATGCTCCCACTGTTGTTGATGTGGTTGTTCTTGATGTTGTTGATGTTGATGCTGCCCCAAATTGAGAATGAACTCTTTTCTCCTATTTGTTGTAAATATGCCTCAGAAGGCTTTTAATACACATACTCGAAAAGAATGGCTCGAGAGCCATTTTTCATTGTAATGTTTCAAAGTATATATTACTATATAATGAATATAAAGCTCATTTTGTCAATTTTCTATCTCTTTTACTCCTCTTTGCTTCTTGTATTATGGGTTCCATTTAAAAAATACTAGGTCGAACAAAACACAAAGAATATTTACATAATTACATATTTACATTGGTAAAAATGATAATGAAGCTAATTAAACAATTTTAGGTGAATTCCATTGACTAGAATTCCCAGTGCTTCTTTTTCCATGTTCTCTATTTCAAATGCATTATGCTGCTTGCATTGAATAATCCGAAAAGGGCCTTCCCACAGACTATCAAACTTGCCATGTTGGCCAAGCTTTGCGGCTCTTTCATTGAATTTCAGCACTAAGTCCCCGCATTTAAGACCCTAGTTGGAAGTCTTCTTGTCAAACCACTTTTTAACCACCTGCTGGTAGTTACACTTGGCCGTCAAGGATTTTTCTCTTTTCTCTTGCACCTCCAACAACTTAGCCAACTGGACCTCCATGACTCTGTTTTATTCCACCTCAAAGACTTAAGTAGTTGCAATGCAGGAATTTCCATAGATATAGGAAATAACGCTTCCTTCCCGTATACCAGCTCGTACAACAAAGTCTTTAAGACTTGCTTGGGGGTTATTCAGTTTGTCCAGAGTGTTGCTTTGAGGTTTTTATGCCACTCTCTTTGATGCTCTGTCCCGATTCTTTTAATGAGTTAGACTAATTTTTTATTAGTTGACTCAGCTAGACCATTTCCTTGCAGGTAATAGCTTGAAGATGTCTTTAGGAATATGTCGTGCTTAAGTGTGAATCGACATACCTTTGAACCTAGGAAGGCCTTCACGTTGTCGGAGATGATGGTCTTTGGCGGGTCAAACATTGTTATCAGTTCCTCAAGGAAATTCACAATCTCTACCTTTGTTGCATTTTTTAGGGGCATGGCCTCGGTCCATCTGGTAAAGTAGTCTGTAGCTGTGAGGATCCATTTATGTCTAGCACTAGAACTGAGATTAATCATCTTGATGAAATCCAGTCCCCACTGTGCGAAGGGTTCTTCAACCACTATCGGATTCAGAGGCATTGCTGAGTTTTTTCTCCTTCTTGTAAAGAATTGGAATTCTTTGCAAGATTTAACCAGAGAGTATAAGTCATTGAGCAACGTAGGTGAGAAGTACCTGGTACACATAATTTTGATGGTGGTGGTCTTTGCTGAGAAGTGTCCACCTATGGGACTATTGTGAAAAATGTCTAGAATTCTTTGCACCTGCCTTGAGGTGACACACCATAGAAGAACACCATTGAAGTTCCTTTTGAAAAGGACCCCTTCGATGAGCGCATATCCATTTTTCTACAATCTATAGAATCTTTTCTTCTGAGAAGGGAGGCCCGTCGGATATTTCCCAGTCTGCATGAATCTCATTCTATCTGCCAACTAGCAGCTTTCAGACTCAGATTCATTCATCAGAACCAGTTCGGGTTGTTCCTCCTCAACTGCTACTTCTTCATCCTATGACAGATACTCGCACAATCCTCTTCCCCATATGGTCTTCATGGGCCTAACCTCAATGTCATAGTCGAGGATTTTAGTAATCTAGTTGGCCCTTTTTTCTGTGATTTCTCCTTCCATAATGTATTCGCGCACACTAGAATGTGTGACATATACAATCACCTTGTTGCAAGATATGAGGTGTCAGAACTTTTTGAGCCCCTTAACAATGGTGAGTGCTTGCCTTTCGATGAATTTATAGTTCATCTCATAATCCTTTAAGGTCCGGGAGTGGAAGGCTATTGTATGTTCTCCCTTTCCTTCATCATCCTTCTAGGTCAAAACAGTAGTGATGCTAGATTTGCTATTGAACACATACATTATGAAGTCCTTTGATAGGTCCGGGTTTACCATAACCAGTGTTGAAGAAATAGTGTCCTTAACCTTCTCAAAGGCTTCTCTAGCCTCCTTTGTCCATTTGAACAATTGATCTTTTTCGAGCATCAAAGTGATAGGTCTAATTAAACTTGCAAAATCATAAATGAATTTGCTTACGAAATTTACCTTTCTCGGGAAGGATTGAACTCCCTTCTTGTTGACTGGTAGGGGAAGTTCCCTAATTTCCTTCACCCACTCTAGATCGATTGCAATTCCATCTTTAGACACTAAATGTCCCAATAATTTTCCTTGCAACACTCTGAAAACACATTTTTTTAGGTTCAGGGATATCCTGAACTCCTGGCATTTTTAAAAAATCATTTCTAGCTTATCAAAATGATCATCTTTTGACTTAGAGAATACCATTAGATCATCCAAGTAGATTAGGATGATCTTATTGATCAATTCCCTAAAGGAAATTTCCATTGCTCATTGGAAGGTAGCTCTCATATTTGAGAGGTCGAAGGGTATTTTTGCATAGGCGAACGTTCCCCATTTGGTAGTGAACGTTGTTTTGTGCCAGTCCTCCTCTTTGACCCAGATCTGGTTGTAACCGGAGAAGCCATCCAGTAGATAAAACATTTCTGAGCCAACCACTATTTGTAAGATTGACTCCATGGAAGGCAAGGGGTAGTGGTCCTTCAGGGATGCTTTGTTCAGATCCCAGAAATCAACACACAAGCGGATGTCTCCATTCTTATTTTGGATAGGAACTAGGTTGGACACCCATGTGTTATGATTGATTGAGAAGACGATCCACGAGTGAATTAGCTTTGTCAACTCTTGCACCATTAATGCCTCAATCTTTGGATTCACTGGTCTCTACTTCTAGCGGATGGGTTTTGCTCCTTCCATCAACTCTATAGTATGCTAGATGATTTTAGGATCATATCCCTTAAGGTCATGATATGACTAGGCTACTACTCCATATTTTTCACAAAAAATGGATGAGCCTTTCTTTATCATGATATGGGACATCTTTTCTGACCTTAAGTTTCCTTCCCTCCCCGACCTGAAGATCTACATAATCGCTTTTGTCCGCTACATACTTCCTCTTGTCATTCCTTGCATCGTCACAATAAAATAGATTTATGAGAGTGACTGATCCTTTTGGAAGCTTGTTAGACCTCGACTAAATAATTTTCCCTTCATAAGCTTTTGCAATTTTTTGGTTGGAGCTGATCAGCAAATTCTCCTGAATGTTGAATGAATGAGGTGATGTGTTCATCACTTTTGAACACTTTCCACCTCTGGTCATTATCTGGGATTGTCAATCAGAAAATCACTCACACAGAGTGTACATTATCAATTAGGTTGAAAATAGGGTCAAATTGAGATCCTATTGCCGCCATGCGATTTGTAGCTGCATTTTGCTCTCTGGGCACTGTTTGGATATTAAAGGCTTCAAAGCTCTCAATCAAGTCCCAAACTTTATGTCTATAGGATCTCATGCGGACATTCTTTGTTGCAAAGAATCCTTAGACTTGATTAACTATTAGCTCAGAGTCTCTGAACACCATTATTTGTCTAACGCCCATCCGCTCTGCAAGGCTTAGACCTTGCATTAGGCCCTCATATTCAGCTTTGTTGTTCAAACAAGCAAACTGAAAGTGAAAAGACCTGAGTGTCTTTTCATTGGATGGGAATGTCAAACATATCTAGACTTCTACACCAACTTTACATCTTGCTCCATCAAAATGCAGTCCACAACTCTGAGGCTTGACCACCCTAGGGTTCTTTCATGACCTTCATAATCACTTGATCTTCATCATAGATGACATAGGTTCCCAATCTGGTGGCATGATAATTTCCAAAAGGATCATTGTCTATGAATTCACTCCATAAGACATCTTCTTTATCTGTCTAGTCTTCGGTCACCTTCTCATCCTCTAGTAACTCAGTACAATACATTACATCTTTGGTGATAGAGGTATGAGTAGCCTCAAAATTAATAATGGCTTCATCTGCTACATGTTTTGAATGCAAAGTTTTAGACACTATCTTCATTTTAGCTCCATGCTTGTTTCTAAGAATCAAGTGTGACCAATCTAAGGAAAGATATTTTCCTATCTTGGAAGTGAACTCCCAAGATAAGCAAAGACCGAACATGGGAGGAATGTCAATGATCACGGTATCATGTGGAATAGTGATACTAGGGTAGGAGAATAAAGTCAAGAGGAGGTTCTTAATGACACCTACGGTTTCAACCTTGTTCCCATCAAGCTGCATAACCCCTCTATTTAATGGTTCATAGCTAAGTTCTAAGGCTTCAACTATTTGCTTGGGCATAACTGTGGTGCTAGCACCAGAGTCAATCATAGAATTGTGCAACAACTTCTTACCGACAATAAGAGTTAGGAAAAAGGGTTTTTGTTTTGGCTTACTTCTAGCTTCGATAGAGGCTTCCTCTCTACTTTTTGTGAGAACTTTGGCCTGAGTTAATGGATCAACGACCTTTCCCTTAGGTGGTTGCTCTGCTGGCTCCATGCTTGTATCTTCTAGTAGGGCCTTCTGCAACAATGACTTCTGCTTTGAAATAATTGGGATATCCCAAAGAGATACATTAGTAGAGGATTTCTTCAATTGTTCCACCACATTGAATGGTGGCAGATTCGAAGGCTTCTACTCCCTAGATCTTGTTATAACAATCTCCTTGCGTGGCTAAGATTGTTGTGCAATTTCTAAGGTACTCAGAGCTTGGTCGAGGACACTTTTGGGCTATGGAATGACCTGTTCGCCAGTGAATCTCCTCTTTGAGTGAGTGTTATAATCCAATTGTACCTATGGGGCCTTTGAGGTGGACGCCTCATTTGCAAACACCGCCTCTTCTTCTTCCATCCATGAGAAGAGTGTGTGGTTAGGAGCTATATCCATTTCTTGCTCCAGGGACATTCTGTACATTTGCGTGGCAAGTACCGCATTTTCCATTTGTGGAGAGGCATATACATAACCTCCTAAATTTGATTGCACTCCTTGACTACATTGTTCCAACACTCTTTGTTGTAAATTGTCGCATGGACAATTTCGGGGCATATGTGCTTCATTGCAGGGGAAGCACCAGGGATTGATATCATCAGCGAGATTATTTTTCCCCGCCACCAACTCTCTATTCGAACTTGGGTGAACATTTTGCAATGGAGTAGGCACCGACACTATCTAGTTATTTGCTTGAGCCTGTGGATTTATGTGCGAGCCTCCTTGAAACTGATTTTGCTGATAGGAAGATCTTTCGCCTTGCTAATTTTGGTAAGATGGCTTCAGAGGCATGGACTAGTTCCGCTTGATGGTAGTTATTTCATTTGAGATATTTCGCAATAACTCCTTGACATTGCTCATCTCATCTTTTGAAGAGTTAGACGTAGAAGCAGTGTTCTGCGGTACACTTGGATACATGTACATGACTGAGGAGTAGGTGCAGTAGTAGAGGCTATCTCCTGGGCGAGAATTGAAAACTCTACAAATATAGGCATAGCGGGTCGAGGCGGTAGCTTTTTGATGCCGATCAAATTATTCTCCATAATAAAAAAATGTTGTATGCATCCGGTAAGGTGTTCCCACCAAGGGACTAGATCATCATCGAAATGTCGGCGTTGAGAGACTTTAGATAGAACATGAATGTCAAATCTACAGGCAGACGAATTGTCGGCTGGATCCTTTGCCAAGTTTTGTGAAACTAGGCATTAAAGTTGGTCATGGCCTATTGAGGAGCCCGATTTATGGTTGCCAGCTGGTGAAATAGCAAATACAGGTCTCCATTGTTTGAAAACCACTCATAAAAAGGATCTCCGAGCTGATCCCAGGTACCAATAGTATTGGCTCCCAAAGTGTGGTACCAATCTAGTGCTTTGCCTTTGAAAGAGGTTGGGAGCAATCTCAATGCTACATTTTGATCAGTTACACCATGCACTAAACACACATCTGACACATCTTGCAGATGTTCGAATGGTGTCTTCGAGCCTTCCCCAGTGAATTTTGGTACAAATTTTAAAGTAGAGGTTGGGATAGGAGCCCAAACAACAGGTGCTACTAGTGTTATGAGAGGGATTTCAGTGTCCCATGCCACATAATTTATGTTAGCAATCAAAAACATGGCTGGTGGAGGGGTTGGGACGTTTACTAGACGGGTTCTTGCTTGCACTGTTACTAGCAGCGGCACTAGCAGGCTAGGGTTGTTTGTTGTTTGGGATCTAGTAACAGGTCTATGGCTCATACACCCTATTTAAATTTAGATACATTAAAACAAGTCCCATCGGGCTTGCCAGAAAAAAGAACTATTGATGCCTAAAATTGCTAGATAAACAACCTTATGGGAAACTCAGTTAATGGGGGACTAATTGCGCTAAACTAAGAAACCTCCGGGTTTTTAAAGAAGTCAACTCCTTCTATATTTGGGGGGTTGGAATGAGAAAGGGAAGAAAATATATTAAAATAAGATCTAATCTAAGGCGATGTGCCAAGAGTTAAGTATGGGCACGGTGAATATTCCTTTCAAAAGAGATTTAAAGGCATGTTTAGCAATCTGCATGTCTGAAAATAACATAAAGCATAGATAAAGAACCTAAGAAGTCTATCAAATAACATAAGATAACTCCATATACATTCACTGAAAAGAGTTCAAGACATGGTCTGAATCAACAAATCTATATTTGAAATTATAGAAGTCTTGTAAATAGACTACTTAGTACAACCACAACACAGTATAATATCTTATCAATTAACTAAGAAACAGAGAGGCCAAACAAATTGGCATAGTCTGTGAGTCTTAATGCAATTAAAAAAATACAAAGGCCTACAATCTTTCAATTATTTTTTTGTATATTCTCCCAACCCTTTTTCCAAGAGTCGAAGAAGTATATATAGATCACCCATCGCCAGAGAGCTAGTAACCGAAAATATTCCTAGGCACGAGCAATGATGTCCACCACAATGATTCCCGAAAGCCGTTGCAACACAAAGATTCCAAAACATAGTATGCAGACGCCTTGAATAAGATGTGCTCCTCTGCAAATGATGACTATGGTCCCAGAGTGGGAGCAATGAAATTCCCATGAAGACACATGTTGCACACCCACAGAGTTGGTTAGGACACGTGGCAAAAGGGCGGGGCTCGACATTCATTCTTCCCTTTGCGATCAAATTCCCCGTGGAGAAGTCTTCATTTCAAGCACTGACTGTAGGGTCCACCAAAAGGTTGCCTACGAAATGATGCAATGTGGCAAGCGAGTGGAGCTCAGAGGAGAAGCAAAAGAGAGATGGCTCTCAAAGGCCTGGGCTACTGACACATGGCGAAAGGGCGGGGCTCGAGACTAGAGCAAAGGAAGAAAACCTTCCAAGGAGTGCGCAACTGACACGAGGTGCAATGGACAAAGGTGCTTCAAAAGGGGTCTAGAGATATTCAAACATATGAGGCACAGGCTAGGCTGATGCAAAATTATCAATTATCACCCGGAGGGAGCTTTAAGGATTTTAATCCATAGGCTCATAATATAGAATTTAGATAACAAGGAAAAACCATCATAGCTAAGATGTTGATTTTCTCTATTGTTGGTTTCTCTTTAAAGTAACAAACAATGAAAGAATAATAAATGAGATGATGCAATGATAATAATAAATGATAAAATGCTCAAAGATTAATGATACCTATGCTTGACAATGATAATGATAAATGCTTGATAATTCTTGAATACTTGACTGCTTGAGAGATAAAAATGCTATAGTGATTTTGATAATAAGAGTGCTAGGATCATAAGAGTGTTAGGGGGTCTGAATGAAATGAAAGCTTCTTATTTATATGCTTCACTTGACATTTGATCAATGGTGGAGATTAATTAGAAATATCAATGGATAGGAAAATTCATGATAGAGTAATCCCCAAATTTGAATTTGATGGAGGGAAAGCTAGAAGAATTATATAGATAAATTTATTTAATTCAAAATGATATTTGGAGAAATAAATAAATATTAATTAATTAATTTTAGAAAAAAATGTTTAATTTATTTTTAAAAATTTATTTAAAAGATGAGGCGTTAGCTAATTAAATAATTTTTGAAATTTATTTAATTATAGAGGAAAAGATTTAATTTGAATTTAATTTGAATTAATGTTGGAGGGAAAATGAAAAGTGATGAATTAATTTAATAATTAAAAATTATTTAATTAATATAGATATGATAAAAATATTAAGATAATTATATGTTATCAAAAAATTATAAAAACTTTGGTGGATGAAGACTGTGAGCGGGTGGAAGGGCGTTGCGGAGTGCAATGGGCAGTAGACAAGTGAAAGGATGGCGAGGAAGGCTTTGGACATGGCACGAAGACTAGAGCATGGAGATATGGGCAAGTCTAAGGGTCAGGGTTTTGACCCCCTCTTCTTTGGTTCTTCCAGGCATGTTGGCTCCCCTTCTCGAGGACATCACTCCTTGGCTTCTCCCCCATGGAGTCGGTGATGCCTGAAAAAAAAATCTTTAAGCTTTACAAAAACTCCTCAAATCCCTATCATGCTTGCAATGACTTATGTAGGAAACTGTTATCAATAGTTTTGCACCCTGCTGAATGTAATATTCAACAAACTACTGAAACATGGAATCCTCTTTCAGATGTGGGTGATCTGTACGAAAGAGGAATCTCCAGAGTGAGCTGGTTCTCTGAATGATAAATCTTATTCTAAAACAACTTCTGAGAAAAGGGATGAAAGATGACTGAACATAAAAACCTATTTCTAACAGATGATTCACCAAACCTATAAGAATCCAGACCTAACCACTCATAACAGCTTCTCTATTACAGTAATCCTCACAATCTCATTGGCACATATCCCATCAGTGATTTGTACGAAGACCTGGAAAACAAATACAACATACAACCTGAAACATGTAATTCTGAAACACAACCCTATAACAACAAGACATAAAAGGATTTTGATTTGGAAACACAATTACATCAGATTGCCATTACAAAATTTGAGACAAAAGATAAGAAGGAGAAATCTGATGTTCTATTAAAAGCTAAAAGAGTCTTTACCTCAATCTAAAACTGAGTAACAAAAGGTTTACAAGCTCAAAAGGGTATGAGCAAGAAATTCTGAACTGCTCTCTATGGAGAGCTAAAAAGACTAAGTCTATCAAAATCTAGCTCTCAAGAAACCCTAATCCGAGCTCAAAAAAGCTCAAAGAAAAAGGCTTCTAACTGTCCCAAAAAACTGCTAAAAGCATAAAAAAGCATAATGCTTTCAAGATGAACCTGTCAAGTCTCTAAAAAAAGGTTGAATCTGCTTTAAAAGCTCAAAAAACACCTTATCTCTCCAAGATAAGTCAGAAATCTGACCAAGAGGAAAAGTCAATAAAAGATTTGCTAAAAATAGCAAGAAAACATAAAGCAATTTATAGAATATCGCTTTAATGATTCTGCTTTACAAGATGTAGTTTTTTTACAATTTGTCTATTTTTTGAAATTAAAGATTGAAAATATTTTGCAAAAAATAAAATTTCCTTATTTCTCCATTACAATATTCTGAATAAAACATTACATAATCATCCCTTCTCACCTTATCTCATTGATCTTATTGATTTCTCTAAAATCAACTAAAATAAAACCCTAATCAAGGTAAATGACCCTTAAGCAAAAGCACCTAGGTCATATGGCATCAAATCTTAGGTCACAAGATATTCAACAATATTATCCCCAAGGCATACTATTTCACCAAGGCTTAAGGAAAAAACACTAAGTCCTAACCCATAGACCAACTTAGGGATTCGACCTCCATAATATACATTTGGATTTAGATTAAATAAATCACAAGGAAAACATTGTGACTTTCGGCCTCCATTGGAAATTCAACACATGTATTTTGATTGAATATTCTGGAACAATATGATGTTCGAATTAGGGTTCGGTCAAAATAGAATCAAACCCTAATTATCACTCATTTTCACTTCTCCACTTGCAAGAAAGAGGCTCTGCCGCCGCCATGACTCTGTCAAGCTCGAGCTCGAATGCCTTGAGGAACTATTCCACGTACTCCAGATATCTAAAACTCCAGTGGGTAAGATTCGTGCTATCTGTATCATGGCTTTCACTTCATTATTGAATAAAAGCAGGCCACTAAGGCCGCGGCCTGTATGAGCTTACTCTCTGATTTTCCTCTTACCTTTGCTTCTCCATGCCATCATGAGCTCAAGCTCGATTGGAGACTATATGGGAGAGCTTCGCGGGTTATGCTTTCGCTTCCTGTGCACAAGGTGAGTTGTGTGTTCTTAGACTCTATGGCTTCGTATTCTTGCTCATTTCGGCCTCAAAGTCGTGGCTAACACACTCTAATACTTCTTTTTTCTTTATATTTTCCTGTACTTCACCTACCATTGTGTGAGCTCGACCTTCCTGTGAGAGCTCGAATCTTGGCTTCAAGATACTTACCTTTAGCATGGAACTGGTAACTCTACTTTGCCAGCACTTGTTCTCTAGAGACTAAAAAAAAAAAAATCTTCTTTGCTCATAAATTTCTGGCCATATTCAGGCCGCGCCAAATATGCATTGTAGGAAGCATTTTTTGTGGATTTTGGGCTCGACCCAGAACATAAAACCTACCATTATATCTATCTAAAAGTGTTTCTGTATATGGGTATCACAGAAATTTGAATAAAGTTGCATCTTCTTCCCTTTGCATTTCGACCCAACTCAAAGAACTTGCATTTGTTGTATATTCTTGCTATTCAATTCCAGCTCTCACATGGGTTATCTTTGTAATTATTTCTTCTGCACTTTGAAGCTAACCCTGAAAATGGGTACTCAAAATCTTTAAGAGAAACTGCATTTTATGTATTTTGATGCTAAACTGAAAGTGGGTCTTTGGGATTATTAAAGAAAATTACATTTTCTTCTCTTCTGAAGCTCGACCTAGCACAAAAATTTTCACATTTTGTAATTTACTGCTATTTTTATGAGAAACCCATATGGGTATCATAGATTATCATATTTCCTGCATTTTGAAAACAAACCCACATGTGGGTAACTGTTGTTTGTCTTTGTTTACCCTTAGAACTGAAAGCACCTGCAAGAGTTAACAAAATCTGTGTATTTCGCTTGAACTCAGTTTATGAACTCGACCTATCATTCATTACATGTAGTCTTTGCATTTCGGCACGAGCACTCATATAGGAATACCATATTTCGAAGAACAATCTATGCATTTCCTACTGGGGTTTGATTCACAATAGCTTTATATGCACTTATATTTCAGGAAAGACACTCACATCATTAGCTGTAACAAGAAACTCCATATTGGCATTTGATATTTGAAGAAAAGATGCTCATTTCTATATCTTTCATTACTCTGTTTGTCATCTCTTTTGACGGAAGTGAGGACCATGTTCTTTCCTTCATGGGTTGTCTTTCTCAAACCCAAACATGATCATCATACTTTAATGCTTTCAAATTTAGTGAAATGCCTTTGGTCACTCATTATTTTATACTCCATGGAGGGTTATCATCCTAGTATTTAGAACAACTTTGTCTTCAGTTGCTAACTGTCTTTGCTCTTCCATTTGCTAATGAGGACAGTGACATCTGTATTAACAGTCTAGTTGAAACTGACTGTTCATCTATTAATGCATCGTCTGTTAGATAATTGTCAATTATTCCTTTGAAGGGTAAATTTTGAATGATAGAATAATTGCATGCAAGAATAAGTTTGTAAATCAGTGTATTTGAATGCTTCCTTTTTGAACAGCGATGTATCAAAATTACCTTGAGGCAACATTGTATTCTCAGCCCAAAACCATTTCATGCACAATTCTTTCCCCTGCATGAAAAACTAAAACCTATTTCACATCTCCTTGTTAAGCATTGCTCTCCGTGGAATAGTGCTTCTTTATGATCAGGCATCATGAGACTAAATGCTAACAAAACTCCACGATGATATTGTGAACCCAATTGAGCACACTACTTGAAATACCTCTTAGTGTCTATTATATTTGTGCTTGCTCACTGTACGCACAACAGTGTTCCTTTGACTTTCCTTAACCTTAACACAACAACTTACGCCTTCCGCTCTTGAACTTTGTAGAGATTGTTGAAATGAATTATTGTATCACTATGAACCACCTCTATCTACCAGTTCATATGCATGACTGACAACTTAGAACTTTTCTGGAAATAAACTGTTGTTGTCACAACTCTTTCTTTGTGAATGACCACCAATTTCTATGCAAAACTAAAGCTTCAAAAGCACCATTTTGGAAGAAAACTGTTAAACCAGAAGTGGCTATCATTTGTCATTTGAATACACTGTCTGTCCTTTGTATTCTTAAGCAACATGGTACTCTTAATGCATTTTTATATCTCACTGTACAAACTACTCTTAAAATTTGTTCTCTTTGAGGATGAAATTAGAACAAAACATTAAGGCATAATGTATGCCTGTTCACTATCCAAAAGAGAAATGATGAATTGAAACTCACATGACATATGATTACAATCAGCACAGAAAATGAAGTTATTCAACAATTTCTGATATAAATGTACTCAGCTAAATTCCATAAGTGAACTAAACTCACTGTTCACCTGTAGCCTTCAGAAAGCAACCCTGATCGTTATGAATGCACAGTTGGTTTCGTTACTTGATGGATAACTCTATTTTATCTTCAATTGTATTTCATTTCATTCAATGTATACGATGAAATATCTTTTAAAAAACAACCCATTTAATTAATAAGGCAGCATGCCGAGCTCTACCCTTGTGGGAGCCCGTTTTTCTCCACATGCTTGGTCTTTGAATAATGTTCAGCTTCATGACTTTACCTATACCTGCACAAGGAAACAAACAACGTTAGCATAAAAAATAGAACATGTTGATCATGATATTGTTATTTATCCTTCAGTTCACTTCTTTCATACTCCACTTAATTGATTGTTTCAATATATTGCTAATAGCATGATGTACTATTGTGGGTGCCTCATATAGGTTTCTTCATAATCGGAGCCACTGACACCCCTCTTTTCCTCTTACAGGTCGACGGAGCTCAAGAAGGCAAGGTGCACCATTCAGCATCAAACGTCGATAATCAAGCAATGGTGATTATGTCGTCACTTATGTGTTTTACTTTCTGCATCTCTTGTAGTGCAATGTGCTATTAGAAATGTGTTGTAACAGTTACATCCACGGCTTGTGTGGATTCTTGATTTCAATTATGCTTTTCAATTGAAAAGAAAAATGCATTCCATGCAATATTGTAATATCATTTTGATTGTGAAATCAAATGAAGCTTTGTAAAAATATGAGTTCTTTATGAAATAAATGAAAGCATCTGTAATGCTATTTTGCTCATGTACTCAATTTTATATTTCTTTAAATCTTGCAACATCTGAATGGCACTCTGCAACTCTATTACTTCACTAAAATGCATAATTGTTACTTGGTGCAAAAGTGATGTGAAACAACATTTAAAATTCAATCTGCAATTCCACTCAATGTTAAATAACAATCAGCCAGCTCCACTATTTGAGCTGAGGCAAAAAATATGTAACAGAAACAAATTTTGAAGGCCAATCCTTCAGTAGATTTAGGGTTGGTCTCTTAGGTTATGGCATCCTTTGTGTATCCTGCAGAAAACCCTTCTCTCAAACTCGATCCCCCACTCCCTCCATAGGCACCTACTTCATGTACATCCCTGTCTTTGGGTGACACAAAGGTTGATCTAGCCTTCAAACCTATTAATTTCCACATCTTTGATGAATGCATCAAGGAGGTCTCCTCCAATATTGATTCTCGGGAGTTGGTTTTCAGATCTTTGGGGAGGCAGCCTCTCGTGGATGACTTCATTGCTTGGTGCATGAACACTTGAGGTAACTTGGCTACCCCTACAGTGGAGCTATTGGACCACAGGTTTATTCTTGTCACCTTTCTAAACTAAGAGGATTGTAGGTTTGTTTTGGATAATGGACCTTGGTTTTATGCAAGACACGGTCTATTCATGACTCCTTGGTCTCCTTTCTTTGACCCTGTAAATGTTCAGATCTCCACCATTTTGATTTGGCTGCATCTCTACATCTTTCCTCTGGTTATGCAAAATTCATGACTTATTGAACCCTAATTAATCAAATTAACACCTTCATCAAAGTTGAGGAAGGTTCTTCCTTTGCTCCTAGATGATTTTATCAAGTTTGTGCCTTGGTTGATATTTATAGGCCATTGCCTCACATGATTTGAATGAATACCTCTCGTGGTTCTTGGCTACAATATTTAAATTAAGAAGGGCTTCCAAAGCGATGCTTCAGGTGCAATCATCTTAGGCACAAGATTGCAAGTTGCCAACAAAAAATTTCCTTGATGACCTTCGTGCCCTTCATCTCAAAATATGGGTCTACAAAAGGGGTAGTTCAAATGTTGATTTCATGTGGAGAAATCATGGAAGGTTTATGGCTCATTCCTCCCTAACTCCCTCAGATGATGGGGTTGATGGACAAGGCTTCAAGAATGCTACCCCTCCCATTGTAGTGGTTGCGGGCTCTCATGATCAGTAGTATCATTTTGATTTAGAGCATCAGGATAATAATTTTGCTTCAGCTAATGAGGATCTCTAGTTGGCTCTTGCAAAGCATCATGATCATCTTTTGGACCATGTTGATTCCCTATATTTCTCTAATATTCATACCATATCCTAGACAACAAGTAAGATCTCAAAGCCAAACATAATTAAGAGTGACAAGTGCAAGGGAAGAAAATATGAAGGAAAAAAACTTAGGCTTGAAGCTGTTATCTCCTATAAATGCACCCTACGCAAAGTTATGAAGAACTGAGCTTTCTAGAGAAACATGGGATCATTTCAAGGCTGTGGGTTACCTAAAGTTGAAATGAACCTCCGGATAAGGCCGACTCCTAATTGGTAATATCACTTGACTACTAATCTTTGTAAGGAAAAGGAAGGAGTGCATGAGAATGAAAATTAAATCTTATGGTGATACACCAAATTTGTTCAAACATGTACAACTGCTTAACATAGTTTTTTAATCAGCTAATAAAAGTTGATATGCACAACTCAATACTCATATGACACTACATAAACATTTCATAAGAAAGCTACAATACATACAGTCCTAGAAGGATGATAAATTCTTCTCACAACTAAAATCTATTTGCATCATCAACATAACCTATAACCTGCAATATGCATATCTCCTCTGCTTGAAAGTGCTATTAATGAAATGTATTAACAAGGAATAAGAAAAACTCACATGTAAATATATCAATCATTCAACACACTTAATGAAACAGATAACTGAGAAGCCAAAAATTGTTTTCTTTATTGATCTCCAAAGGTGAAACTCTACCATACAATGTTTGTAAATGAGTTACAAAACTCAGTATTCTTCTCTAAGGACTAGCATAATTCACAAAGCAGAAAAATAAGCAAGTAAGAACTGTTTGCAAAAAGAGGAAAAAATGCCATATATATGAAAACTAAAAAAACGTCGCCCCCTTTTTTAGGGTTTACAAAATATCAGTTTTTAGAAGGGTCGCCCCTTAGATCTTTTGGAAATAAAGTTAATGCATTCAATGTGCATCCTTCGTGTCCATGTCGGTGAAAGATCGATCCAGGGATGGTCCTTTAGATCTTTTGCAACCATGCATTTAATGTACAAACCTCTGGCCTCCGTGTCCACTCTCGAACTTCCTTGAAGAGCTGCCTTGAATGCCCCTAGAGCATTACCATTAATATCAATCTGCCTTTTGCCAGTAGACCTCACAGCTGTCCCCGAGACTGACAACTTCTTCTTTCTACTCAAGATCTTTTTGTAGGTTGACCTCCTCTACAAGCAGCTTCAGACTTTCCCATTAGATCTCCACACCATTGTTCATCGAGTTGCTCCATCACCTTTGATCTCAGAATAATTTTGTGTCGTTTATGCTCTATTGATCTCGTTCACAGGGGGAGTCAAACAATCAAACGGCTAATGGTTCGCCTTTAGTTCTCTCTGATTGGTTGAACATATGCCACGCAAGATCCCAGGCGGTCAAAGGTCATTCAACTAGAATCGCATGTCGGTGAGACACTGGTCGTGTCTCCTCGATGCGATTATGCTCTATAGCAACAATCGACATGGCTCACAACCGTCGACAAGAGTTCATAGCGAGCCCTTAACTTTCTTTATGAGATCAAACCTTTCTTTTCAGAAAGACCTCACCTCGTCGGTGAGACCTTTCATTGAACTCATTCTGCTTTGGCGAGACCACCTTCGGTCGGTGAGACATTACACCGACTGAGCCTTCTATCAACGAGTGCAACCTCTTTTGGCGAGACCTCGCCCTATTGGCCAGACCTCACGATGAGCGGCAGGAGTCATATCGATATCCCCTCGTGAACAAACGTCAGTGTGACACTATTGGGTCGGCGAGACATCTCCCTGAACTCAAAATATTATACCGAAGGCACCCATCTGTCGGCAGGACTTCCCTCATTCGGTCAGACTTTATGCTGAAGGAAAACTCTCTCGGTGAGACCTTTTTGGGTCGGCAAGAGTTCTCACTGAGGCCATATGTTTCAGCGAGAGCTCATTCCACCTCGGGGAGACATTCTTTGGTCGGCGAGACCTTTCACCGAGCTCAAAACTTTACGCTGACGCCGCTTGACAAGAGCCAACCCTATTGGTAAGACTTTTCCTCCTCGACCAGACCTTTCGTCGAAGGCAATATTTACACCGAGAACTTACCCTTTCGGTGAGACCTCACCGGGTCGGTAAGAGTTCTCACCGAAAGCACCAACCTTTGCCGAGACCTCCATCTTTCGGCAGGACCTCTCCCTGACGCCGGCCATTTTGGCGAGACTTTCATGTATCGGCAAGACTTCACGCCGAAGTCTTCATCTTTTGGTGAGCTCAGACCTTCTTTTGGGGAGACCTCGCCCTGTCGGCCAGACTTTTCGGTGAGCCCAAAACCTTTCGGCAAGAGCTCCATTTTCGGCCAGACCTTTTGCCGACGCCAATATTATGCCGAGAGTTCCATTCTTTTGGTGAGACTGCAGTTGATCGGCAAGACCTTGCGCCGAACGCAGATGTCTTGGTGACCTAAGGCAAAATTCAATTCATTTAGCCCCTTCAAATACTTGAAAAAAATAGACCCCTGCCTGATTGAGCCCGTAAGTAAAAATCAGGCAACATTTCTAGCGACCTTTGCTGGATGTTTGCCTGCTAAACATGAAAACCAGTAGCCTAAACTTATCCATTGGGCATGGAGTCATTAGGAAACTCAGAAGTTGATTTAAAACATCAGCTTTGTACATGGCTCAAACGCATTTGTAACTCAAGAAACATATCACTAGACATTTATGAAAACATGAAACTACATAAGTGAAACTATTTACTGTGCTGAGACAACACTTAGGGAATACAATAACAACTAAACTAAAGTGCAACAACACTTATTGAATGCATGAAATCTAACCTAAAGCATGTACAAGGAGGAGCTTATCAAACCTCAAAATAAGGCTTGAGGTGTATCCCATTGACTGGGATAGGAAGCACCTCACCTTCAGTCATGGCCAGTTGGTAAACATTATGTTCTTTGCAGTCTTTAATAATAAATGGACCCATCCACATGTTGTCAAACTTGGTGTGATGGCCCAACCTGCCCTTTAGAGCATCCCATTTCAGCACAAGATCTCCCACCATGAAATTTCTTGATCTAGTTTTCTTATCAAATGTTCTTTTAGTCAGGATTTGCTGACATTCCATGTTCTTCATAGCCTTGTTTCTAGCTTCTTCTAACTCCATCAGTTGAGTATATCTTAAGGCAAGTGGATCAGTTTGGTCAAACAAGACTAGCTGACTGGCAATATCCAAGGCGGGTAACTCAGTAGAAATAGGTAATTTTGCTTCTTTACCATACACCAACATGTAAGGTGAGTTCCCAATCACCTTCTTAGGGGTAATTCTGTCTACCCAAAGAGCAGTCTTCAGTTTGGCATGCCAATCCCTCTAATTGTTTTGAAACGTCCTTTTGATAATGTTAATTAGATTTTTGTTAGTGGGCTCTGCAAGTCTGTTTCCCTGAGGATAATAGTTGGAGCTTGTGTTCAAGTAAAGGCCATTCCTCAATGCCCAATCAGCAACCTTCAAACCAAAAAATGCTAGGGCATTGTCAGAAATTATAGAATCTGGGACTCTGAATCTGCAAATCATGTCTTCATAAAAATTCAGCACTGTTGTTTCATTAGCTTCCTTCAGAGGCAAAGCTTCTGTCCATCATGTAAAATAATCTTTTGTTGTGATAATCCACCAATGGCCTGCACTTGAGGGTGGATTGATTGCCCCTATGAAGTCAATTCCCCACTTCATAAATGACTGCTCTATCTGAATTGGTTGCAATGGAAAAGCAAAAAGCTTTTCTTTGCCTGAAAACAAGGCACCATTTGGAACATCTCCTGACATATGTATGTGCATTCTTAAACAAGTCAGGCCAATAATAGCCTGCTCTAAAAAATCTTATATGCTATTGTCTTTGCAGCATAGTGACCTCGAGAAGGTCCATCATGGAACTCATGTAATATCTGATCCACTTGATCATTATCAACACACCTGAGTAGTACTCTGCTGTGATCTTTCCTATATAAAACATCATCAATCAAGACGAAAGGAATAGACTGAAGTCGGTAGTACCTCCTCTTCGTTTTGTTAAAATTAGGTGGACATTCCCTGACTCTCAAGAAATGTGACATCTCCTACAACCAGCTGGTATCTTCATTATCTGTTGTCCCAATATTAACCAAAACTGAGTCTCGTTCATCCTCTACTGCTGAAATGTCTTCATTAGCCAGCTGCTGGCATAAACATTTTCCCCTCACCAATTTAGTGACCTGAATATCCACATCGTACTCCATAACTCTTGTGATCCATCCAACCCGTTTTTCATTTAGATCTTTACTGAGTAAAAATTCTTTCACACTGGAATGTGTCACCTATAGATGAATTTTGTTATGAGACAGTAGATGTCTAAATTTCTTCAAACTTTTCACAACATCCAACACATGTTTTTCTACGAAGGTATACTTCTGCTCATAGTCTTCTAGACCCTTGCTAAAAAAAGCAATGGGCTGCTCCAACTCTTCTACATTTTTTTGCACCAAAATTGCAGAAATAACATCAAAACTGCCAAAAGTGTACAAGGTAAAATCCTTGTTGAAATCTGGGTTGACTAATTTTGGGGCTGAAGCTAATGCCTCTTCGATCAGTTGAAAACTGTCTTTTGCTTCTCGGGTCCATTTAAACCCTGCATTCCTTTTTAACATAGCTGTAAGGGGTTTTAACAAGGTTGCTATATCAAGGAGAAACCTCCTAACAAAATTAATACGACCAATGAAACTCTGAAGTCCTTTCTTATGCTGAGGTAAAGGTGGCTCCAAGATTGTTGCAACTCTTTTAGGATCCACAGTGATTCCCTTCCTAGATACTACATACCCAAGGAGCTTTCCTTCATGAATAGAGAAAACACATTTCTTGGGATTCAATGATATATCAAACTCCCGACAACGTTCAAAAATTTGCCTCAAATGATCAATGTGATATGTTATCTTCTTGGAATAGACAGTGATGTCATCTAGATACACTAAAACAAACTTATACATTAAGTTACTAAAGGCCATGCCCATAGCCTTTTGGAAGGTTGCTCTAGCGTTAGACAAACCAAATGGCATTTTCTTGTACGCCATTGTGCCCCACTTTGTGGTGAAGGCAGTTTTAAATTGATCTTCTTCCCTTACCAAAATCTGGTTATAACCAGAATATCCATCCCGTAAAGAAAAACGTTCAGAACCTGACACACATTGAAGAATTTGCTCCATAGATGGAAGAGGGTGCCTGTCCTTTAACGAAGCTTGGTTCAAATCTCTGAAGTCTACACATAATCTAAGCTCCCCATCTTTCTTCCTGAGGGGAACTAGATTTGCAACCCAACTAGTATGCTTGATGGGAAAGATAATCCCACTTTCTATAAGTTTGAAAACTTCTTTCTGCATTAATGGCTCTAGTTTGGGATTAACTGGCCTCTGTTTCTGCCTTATGGGTTTGGCTGTTGGCTCCAATTCTATTGTATGTCATGCAAGACGTGGATCAAATCCCTTCAAATCTCCATATTCCCAGGTGAATATGTCAATGAATTCTTGGAATAATTGCAGAAAAGACTATTTTTCAGTAGTAGTGTTTATTTTTCCTATCTTGAGGCTTCTCTTGGGTGCAATTTCTAAGTCCTCATAATGATCTTGCTAAACCAGTAAATTGGCTTTGTTACTTTTAGCCTGATCATCAGAGTTGAAAATACTTTCGAAGGTAACCAAACCCTTAGGCAACTTGTTGTTCTTTAATTGCAGTACCTGGTCTCCATACTGTTGTTTGATTTTATCCTGATTTGATGTTGTAAAAGTGTCCTCTTCAAGCAGAAATTGTAGAATTTGCTCATCACTCTCAAAGACCTGCCAGTTCGCATTGTTATCGGGCACTGAAGGCCTGATAATAACCTTGATGTGCTGCTGACTACATTCCTTCCTTACGCTATTCGAAATGTCAAACTGAGCTCCCACAGCTGCTAATCTGTCAGCATGCTGATTCTGATTTCTTGGAATTGAAATAATATTGAAAGCCTCAAAATCCTCAATGAGGTCCCAAACCCTATGCTTATACAATTTAAGAACATCATTTTTAACAGCATTCAGGCCTCTAACCCGATTTACTATCAATTCACTGTCCCCATACACCTTTAAACACTTAATTCCATGTTTCCTTGCCCATTCCAGTCCTTGAATAAGACCTTCATATTCTGTTGTGTTATTAGTGCACGAAAATGCAAACCTAAAGGCTGCATAATATCTTTCAGCTCTTGGGGAAACCAATAATGCACCCCCACCAGTGCCATGTCTGCTCCTTGAGCCATCAAAATACATTTCCCAAACTTCATCTTCCTGATCACAATCATTCACTGACTTCTTAACCAAGTTAGGCATCACTATATTAGCTTCTTGAAACATATAGTTCCCCATACCAGCATCCAACACCAAGTCACTTTTAGCACTAGAAGTTTGGCCTGCTGCCCACTCATCCAAAACTATATCAGGAATATCATTGACAACAATGCGAGGATCAGAGACAGCAGCATGCTCGTCTTGTTCAAAAATTATGCAATTGGCACTTATTGCACTAGGTATATAGGGTTCTATATTGTATTTTGCAAGTAACTCAGAATTAATGGTTACTTTAGTTCCATACCTAGTACGGAACAACATGTGAGACCAGTCAGACGAAAGGTATCCTCCTATTTTAGCCGTAAACTCTCTTGACAAACAGAACCCAAAATACAGAGGCACATCTGCCACAAAAATGTCTTGGGAAATTGAAAAATTAGGGCAAGCATGCAAAGTTAAGCTAGCATCTTTGATAAGACCTACTGTATTAATAGATAATCCATCTAGTTGGACTACTCCTTTCTCTAAAGGTTCATACTTTAAACCTAACTGATCAGCTACTTGCTTGGGCATCACAAAACAGGTAGCGCTCAAACTAGATAGCATGTAGTCAAAACAATCATTTTCCATCATGGGTGTTTCCTTATTATTCATAACTTGTCTTATGCATGATGTTTCCTTCTCAAAACTAGACATTTTTCTTATACGAGATGTTTCCTTCCTAAAACCACACATGATCCAAATCAATCCTTTAGTCCTTCCTACACCTTGGAAAAATATAGTATTGTTGTGTGTCTATTGATCATTGCTTGTCTTTTTCTTTGGTTTATCTTTCCAATCTTTTGATATTTCTTTGGATTTATCTTTTGACCCATACTATTCCTACTCAAGGTCACCATGACCATTTCATATCATGGTGTGCTTTGATAAAATACATATTGGGGAAAGGTCTATTGTTTTTGTATGTTGTGTTTGATGGTTGTCTCATCACAGATCCAACAAGAGCATCATATTCCTTGTGAGTGTTGGGGCATCCTATTGTCTATTGCATATTTTCTTGAGAGTCATTCCATGCATTGGATACATTTTCACCTTGGTCTTATATACCTTGGTGCATAACATCCATTTCTATACCAAATAAAGGTTGCTAATCTCAGAGACAACATAACACATCATCATCATCATCATCATCATTATTGCATTCATATTCATTTTCTTACATCCATATTTTAATCTTTTTCATCCATCAGTTTCTATATTTTATCTAACATTTTCTTCTTCTTCTCTTCTTTTGAGAGATCACCCATGCAATTAATTCATAGGTAATCTCTAGAGGGGGCATCAATCATCTCATCTTTTCTAATTTTCCATTTCTCACCTAACTAGAGCATATCATCATCTTCTTCATCTCTTTTGATTTTTCATCTTAGCTACTTTTCTTTTCTTTGAAACAATATTACTTTGAACATTGCTTGAAAGAGGGGAAAAATGTAGACATCTAAATTATTCCACTGAATCCTAATCGTCATCATGTTGTCATTCTTAATTTATCACATAAAATATTATTATTTATTAAATAATAATTATTTCCCATTTAATCCCATCATCCATTTAATTAAATAATATACCATTATTTAATTAAATGTGAATTAATTATCCATTTATCACATCAAAAATAATTTATTAATTAATAATTCTCATTTATTCATTTAATTAAATAATATTTTATTATTTAATTAAATGTGATCTAATTTCCTTTTTCTCTCAAATAATTTCCATTTTTGAATCATCAATTAACTCTTCTTCATATTAGAAACTCAATCTTCTCTCCTTAGTTAAATCCACTTCATTTTAGAATCTTCGTCTTCATCCACCATTCAACTCAATCTTCAAAATAGAAGCTTTATGTGCACAGTTATCTCTTAATCAAATTAAATAATTCATTATTCTCTTCATGCTTCAAAATAGAAATCTCTATTTTTTAGTTGAGTTGACTCTATTGATTTTTCAATTATCTCAATCATCATCCTCATCTTCCATTTGATTTTTCCTTTAGAGTCTATAAATAGTCTTTTATTCATCACTTGGGGGATCTTACATTTTATGCAAATCAACTCTGCCAAAGTCTACTATCAATCAAATCAATCAATAAAATCAATATTATGCTGCTGAGATTTAGCATACACATCCAAAGGAAAAACAACATATACCATTTCTCCCAAGGTGAAATAGAGGAGAACAATGGAGCTTCATGTATGATAAATTGTATTGGTTTTAGGCTTATTCCAAATCAGTTCACTTTACTTACTTCATTGTTTTGATCTTGCTTGATTGTAATTCACTTATTTCATGTTTTTTGTTTTAGTTTTGAAATCATGCTATTTGAAGTTCATACACATCCCTTGCAAATAATTCATTCAATTTCCTTTCAAATTGAGTTTTGAATGTACTCAAAATGTAGTAGAGTACGAGACTTTGTTATTAGGTTTGAATTCAAAATTGAAGCATAAAGTGAAAAAATAGAGTAGAAGGTGATTTTGAGCTAGTCATATTATACGTTAAAGGTAAAAATGGTTCAAAGAACAAGAGACTGAAGCGATACAAGAATGTTGTTTTGGATAGTATTGAGTTATTTGATGTTTTATCTATTGAATGGGTAGAAAGGAGAAGCAATGTAGTTTCAAATTTCTTGGCTAATATAGTTATCAAGTTAGAAGACCTATCCCTATTTATTTCATTTTGAAAGTGGATCTATTGATAAGGTCTTTAATCTTGAACAATGTTCATCATTGGAAAGTATTTAACAATGACCATGATTTAAAAAAAAATTTAAACTTCCTTAATGAGTATGACAGTCAATAAATTTATTTTTAGCACTTCGTAGAAAATATGGATGGAAAGAATATTGTATTTAGGAATGATCTTATTTAGCTAAAAATCAACACAATTCCTATAGGTTTAGTGTCTCTAGAGAGGGTATTTTATGGAGCAAATAGAATCCTAACTAAGCCTACTGATGTACATGAAAATAATTTAGAGGAAATCAACTTAGGACCACAATTTCCCCTAGGTGTGCATATATTGGAATAAAGATGAATTCTAAAATTAGGACATTGCTTATCACATTTCTAAGGAAGTATAAGAGGCCATTTTCATGGTCATGTAATAATTTGAAGATATATAGAGAAGATGCATTTCAACATGAGATACTCCTCAAGCCTAATGCCAAACCATTTAGATAAAACTAAAGACCTATAAGTCCTACATTAGCTTCTAATATGAAACAAGAGTTGACCAAACTTAGAGAGGGATAATTTATTTAGCTTATAATAGAGATGTAAAGTTATGTGTAGGTTTTAGGAATCTTAATATTTCTTCTCTCAAGGATAACTACCCCTTTCCTAATATGAAAGAAATGTTGTAGAAGGTGATTGGATGTGAGTTGTTATGTATGATGCATGGACTTTTAGGCCATAACCAAATCAAAGTAAGAGAATATAAATAATACAAGAATACCTTTACAACTCCATGGGGGTATTTATGTATATGTTTGAATGCCATTTGGACTTACAAATAGTAGAGGCACTTTTCAAAGATCCATAGATATATTAATGTAGGAAATTTGAATCTAACAAAAGTAAAGAAAGGTTCATTTGAGAGAAAACTTCACTAATTACACTCAAATGAATCAAGTTCTAACCTATTTAAAGCTACACTGATTATCTTTTTTCTAGAAAGATGGTTCTTAAATGGAAAAATAACATAAACTAACTAAGATGCTTAAAGGAAATAGATGAGTGAAAATATATGAAAACAAAAATATATCTATAACTTCCTAACTATAGAAATGAAAAATACAAGGAACAAGGAACTCGTAGTTCAAAATTTTAGGTCTTCACCAAGGACACTAGTGCATAATTTGGATGCCCTTGGTCTGTATTATTGTTCACTACCAATCACACCAAAAAGTCCCAAAATATGTGATAAGAAATCCAAAATTTACCTAACCTATAAATATAAGGTGAGACAAATTGTTGGGGATATTTAGGGGCTTGCCTCAATCAAAATTGTGTTTTAGTATTTCTATCTCCATAGACAACCAAGATAGAAATAAGATAGTATGTGCATGCTCCTATCCCAAGTGTGTCTAAGAATGATTAGAGTTGTTATGTGCAAAAGTGTACTAAAATGAAAGAGAGGGGTGTGATAATCCCAAGGTGTTCAGGGGCACAAGAAAATAAAAATACAATAGAAATGAAAAAAAAATTATTAATTATAGATGGTTGAGAAATCCAAGAGAATAAGAAAGCTAAAAATAATGTTGTAAAAGTTGTAGAGAGTTGATAGAGAGCCATAGAGAGTTGTGAGAAAAAAGAGCCAAGAGTGTGTATGAAAAAATAAAAAAATAATTTCAAAAATGAGAAGAGGAGGGAAGAGGAAGAGGTTAATGAGAATTTTCCACTACTCTAAGAAGGTGACAAGTAGAAAAATTCTTAGAAATGCCTTCAATCATAAAATTTTCATGATACACTAACACGATGCAAAGATGTCCACACTAAGCACTAGTGTCCAAAAAGATTATGCTAAAAAATGACAGGAGATAAGAAAAACGTAAGGAAAAAATAAAAGTGATCATGAAAGAGAAGGCCTGAGAACCTTGAGAAGGAATAAGGATGATGCAAGGGTTGAAATGAGCCTATAAAAACATTAAGAGAATGTACACCAAAGTGGACACAAAACATAGGAATTGTAGGGGTGTACAATTTATGACACTATAGATAAAGAATTTATAAATCTTTTTGATGTTATTTTGGTTGTGTATTAAGAAGATTTGATAACCTTTTTGAAGAAGGGCGAGCACTATGACCCTTTGGAAGATATTTTTAAATTATGCTTAGAGTATGGGATATCTTTAAACCCCAATAAGTGCATGTTTGTGGTCACTGAAGAAATGTTGATGGGACATATAATGTTAAAAGATGGGTTTAGAAATGATCTAGAAAGAGTTATAGCTATTGATAAATCCTTCAACCTAAAATAGTAAAAGGTATCCAATATTTATTTGGGAAATGATTTTTTTAGGATATTTATCCCAAACATTACTAAGAAAACCAAAGCTATCTCCAAGATTTTGAAGAAAGGATAAATCATAGCTTGGGAAGATAAACCAATTTAAAACATTTCAATACATAAAAGAGGCAATTATGTAGGATCTATTGTTAACTTCAACTATTTTGTCTGACATTTTAGTTATTCTCTTTTGCTTCATTTCATACCATTGTTGAAGTATTGTTACACATGAATCAAGATGGGTATGAGCAGCCCATATCTTGTTTTCAACTAGTACTTTCATAATGAAAGATTAAAGTGTGACATTATTAAAAAAACAAGCCTATTCCTTGGTAAAGGTTGTAAGAAAAACAAACCTTAATTAGTGGGTGCTAAAATTATTGTTTATATACCACATATAGCTACAAAAGACATCTTTACACACTAGGAAGTTTTGTTAGGTGATGCATATGGATCAATAAGATCTAAGAACTTAACATTGAAATACAAATCACTAAGTTGGTTAGAGGATATGGCTTTGCTAAGCTAATGACAAAATCTAATCTAGAGGTGGCAAATAAAAAACACATGGAGGTTGAAACTAATGAAAATAAATACAGTAAGGAGATTTCTCCTTGGTATAAGGACATCATTTATTAGATCCATATGAACTACCCTACTTAAATGAATAAAAATAATAAAATATTGAAATTGTGCTCTTTGAAATATGTTTTGGTTAATAAAATTTTAATGTGGAGAAGAAAGATAAAGTTCTTCTAAGATGCCTCAATTAAAAGAGGAATTTGCTAAAGTTTTATTAGAGATGCACAATGGTGTATGTGGTGGAAATTTCATAGAAAAAATTACAACCCATAAAATTCTTAGAGTTGGATACTAGTAGCCATCTTTGTTTTTTGATACACACAAGTTGGTTTGAAGATGTAATACTTGTTAGATATTTTCAAGCAAGTTGCGGGAATAAGTGCCCTACTTCTAAGGCCTATTATGGTGGAGGCCTCTTTTTAGTTGTGGAGGATCAGTTTGATAAGAGAATCACTAAGAAGTCTAATGGGGAATTTAAATGGATCCTAGTAGCTACTTATTATTTTATTAAGTGGGTTGAAGTAATTCCTACTAGAAGTAGTAAAGTGGTAATTGATTTCATTTTGGAATATGTATTTACTTATTTGTCATTTGCATTTATATTTGTATGTATTATATAAATGTCAGAACAAATATAAATATATGAAGTAAAATGATATCAATATTGAAAAAATGTCAATGTTATATTTATTCATATATAAAATTGATAAAGATTAATATATATTGGAATAAGTGTGTACGAATGAAATAAAAAAGAATAAATAAGAAAGATAAGGTTGATTTTCTTGTCAAGAATAAATACTAAAGTTTATTAAAAAAAATGATGCACTAAAGAAAATATTTCATGTCAAGATGGTATTTTTTTTCTATTTTGGATAAATAGTTAAGACAAGATATTACATCCCATCAAAATAATTATATTTTCAGTACACACAAATTTTAAAACTCATTTAAAAAACATATCATCAAAATGGGGAAAAAATTCATCCATGCACTAAAGTTCAAGTTATACATACATATAAAAAAATGAAGGAAAATAATAAAATTTACTATATAAAGAGTGGCATCCAACTTAACCTCATTTTTTAAGCATTTTATCAACAACTAAACTATAATGTCAATTTTATAAAAACCTACATTCAAATAAATTTTAGTTTTTTTCCAAAAAATATAAACATAAAATACACCAAAAAATATTCATTTCATTAGTTTATATCATTTTAAAATTCAAAAAATATGTCACTTTCTAGTGGTTTAAGATTAAAAATTAGACTAGTGTTGGTTGTTTCCTTCATAAAAGTATGTCATAGTTTTAAATTTTTATTTATTTTCATAGCAGTATCCATTGAGCATTAAATTGAACACATTCTAAAGAGAGAGATGAGAGATCCCTCTAAAATTTGTGTTTCATTCCAAATCATATTTTCTTCTTGTTAGCTTCACGTACTTGAAAGGATAGATGAAATGAATTTGAAGTCATTGCAATCATATTGCACCATCACAATATGTTATTTGTAATCCCAAATGTAACAAATTATCATGAAATAAAGAGGGGGATCATTGCATCCAAAGATTCAAATAATTTCTCAATAGATGCCCTGTGTAATGATCTATACTAAAATTGTTAACGTGTCTACATGATACTTCCCTTATCTACATACATGTTTGATTGTGTAAGCCTCAAGATTGTTGATATTCTATTGATTTTCCAATTTTGAGCCCTCTGATTGTATTTATTATAATTTGGGAGTTGCCTTCAATCTATAATTTATTTATTCCCAAGTGTGAGCATATTTGTAGGCCTATTAGGAGTGCCACAACCTTAAATTTCTTATTTGTTCCCTATTCCAAGACCTTTGAGGGGATGATGATCAAATTCATTTCATGATATCTCACATTGAAACTAGTTCTAGAGACATGTGGATTTCCCTTGGAGGCCCCATCAAAGTTAATCTTACTCCTTCCCATCAAAGGAGCTATTTATTTGATGTCTTTTCTTGCCTCTTTTTAGAAGATGTAATACTTGTTAGATATTTTCAAGCAAGTTGAGGGGATAAGTGCCCTACTTCTAAGGCCTATTATGGTGGAGTCCTCTTTTTAGTTTTGGGGGATCAGTTTGATAAGAGACACCAAGAATATTTATTACTTCTTATATAGCTCTTTCTAATTTTTTCATAAAATTTCAATGGTCATGGCCTTAGATTGGAATATCCTCATGTTCCTTTCCTTCCATATTTTCCATATGATAATTGAGGGACACATAGTCCAAATGTAGGTGAAATTATCCTTGCTATAAAATAATATTCATGAGTTCAAAATTTCAAGAATATCTTGTGCTCAAGGTCTGTGTTAGTTGAGTTTTTTCAACACCAATTACTAGCGTCCATTTGCAAACAAACAATTTAATAGTATATAATCCACTATTTCTATATAAGACACATCTAAAGGGTCTCATTTTTGTGTAAGATACATATAGAGGGTCCCAATAAACCCTACTCTCTTAGCCTTTCTATCACGAGTATCCTCTTTTGTATAGTTTCCCATGTGAAAGCCCCAAATTTGGGGAGATAATTCTTATTCCAAAATAGATGTGCAAGACAATTTAATTTCTTCCCCATGGCTTATAAAATTTTGTAACCCAAATATACATTATAAATCCCTAATTTTGAGCTGCAACATTTTTGGAAGATTGAGTTGTTTGGGTGTTTTCATTGATGTCAACACAATGTTGTTGGTGTTGTCATTGTTGTCAACCTCCAGTATAGTTACAGAGTTTGTTGGAAGCTTGAGTTGGTTGGGGAGATTGTTGGTGTTCAATCCATTGTATGTAGATGGAGTTGTTGGAGTGTTGCACTATGTTGTGGTGTCATCATCAGTGTTTTCATTAATGTATGTAATGAGTAAGTGTTATAGCTATAGTTGGTTCACTTGGTTTCCAAGTGCTTTTGAGAAAATTTGAATAAAAGAGTGTGTAGTGTGACAGAGGTGTGTTTTGTGTTGTGCTTCGCATTTCTTCATGGTTGAATTTATTCTTGTGCAGTTTGGACGTGATGATCAAAGGCATTCAGAGGTGTTATATCTAGATTTTCAAGTTCTAGATCGTGCGATAGTGGAAGATGTGTTTGGCAGAGTGTTTGCATGTGAAGTAGGTTGTCTAGGAGAAATGAGATTTCTTTGCATTTCTCTGCATTGAAGTGTCTTGGCCTACGGATCTAGGAATGTTCTTATATTTCATGTATCTACTTTCCCTTGGAGTGGTTTGTGTTGACTTTCTCCACAAGTGCAATTCTTGTGTTGGAGTTCAATTGTAGTGTATCCTATTGCACAAGATGAAAGTGTTAAAAAGTTTCAAGTGGTTGCAATAGTAGTGTTGAATATTTTGATGATGTGGAATATTCTTGGATGTTGTGGAGTGTTGTTGTGTGGTCCATGAGATGTTTCTAGACCTAGAGAGGCATGTATGTTGTCACTTGTTACTGTTAGTGTAGGTTTGGCCAACCTAGTGTGCTAGTGCTAATTATGGAGGATGTTTGTTGTTTGTGGAAGTGTTGAGAAGAATTTCAATGTAGATTTGGGTCCTAGTTAACCCTTGGAATGGTTTTCCTTCACTTATTTCCACCATGGAAGTGTTTGGTGCCGACCTATTTGGTGTTTCACGTTTGAGGTGCATACGTTTCATTGAGGCCAACCTAATTGAGATTTTTATAGGTTGAACATGGTATAAATGTAAGATGAAGGTTGTGTGGTGTTTGGAAAGTGTGCAAATATGTGAATTTGATCAAGTGTGGTGATCTGAGTGCAAGCTTAAACACCTATGAATTTCATATGTAGTGAGAAAAAGGTGTCTATATTTTAGTGTGCTTGAAGATGCTGGAGGTGGTGAGTTGAAGGTTGTGGATGGCATAAAGTTTTAGTGGTGATTTCTCTTGTTTCCTTGAGAGAGTGAATCTCTTTGTAACAACCTTTTTCTATTCTTCTTTCTTTCAAACAGTGAGCATTTCTTTATTTTTTGAGCAGTGAGCCCTTGGTAGTGAGCCTCATTGTATTTAGTGTTGCAATTCATATATATGTGAGCTAATCCTCACCATGGTTTTTACCTTTTTGGGTTTTCCACATAAATCTAATGTTCTTATGTGTTTGGATGTGTTTGCATTATTGTTTCATATGTTTACATTATGTTAATGCATGATAGGGATTTAATGGTTGATAGGTGTTTGAAAAGATATTGAGGGATTGAATGTTTTAATTATACAACTGATTCACCCCCCTCTTAGTTTTCTTGTGCATCTAACGATTGGTATTTGAGCTATGGTTCCTTAGAAGAAGCTTAACCTCTTGAGGTAGATACAAATGGCACACAAGAAGGGTGTTAAAGCTCCTATGTTTAATGGAACATATTATGCTTATTGGAAAGCTAGGATGGAGTCTTTTTTGGTCTCTCTTGGAATTAGATTCTAGAAATAAGTTGAAAAAGGATATACTATGCCTGCAAATGGTCCAACTAGTGATGATGAGATCAAGGATTATGAAAAAAATAGAAAATCAAGAAATGCTATCCTAAGTGGTTTATGATTCTGAACTTGGAAAAGTGATAAGTCTAAAATCTTCTAAAGAATTCTACAAAAAGTTGGAGTGTATTTATGAAGGAGATGACAAGGTCAAACAAGCAAAGATGTAGAACTAAAAATCCAAATTGGAAACCCTAAGGATATTTGAAGATAAAGATATTACTGCCTACATGCTCAGAGTTGAAGTTTCCATTGTCGACAATGGTCTTGGTGGAAAGCTGGAAGAAAGTGAAGTTGTGAAAAAGGTATTAAGAACTCTTCCTAAATCTTATAGCTCTAAAAAAAAATTACTGAGGAAGCTCAAAATTTGGCTAATTATTTTAGAGATCAAATTATTGGTGCTTTAACTTCTTTTGAAATGAGAGAGTTTGGTCAAGATACTACAAGTAAAGAAACAACCTTTAAAGTCTACATAGTAGAGAAGGATAATGAATCAGATCAGGATGATCTTGATGAGGTGGAAGCAAATTTTGTGAGAAGATTAAAGAAGGGAAATGGAAAATACGGAGGTAAGTTACCTTTCAAATGTTTCAACTGTGGAAAGAGGTCATTATGCATCTAAATGTCTAATCAACATTACCAATGATAAAAAAGGATCATAAATGTAAATTTCTCAAAAATATTTATTATGTTGAAAAGGATAATGGTGTTTCTAATGATGAGTAATTAGATTATCCAAATGATGGAAGTGGTGAATTCTTGTTTATGGATTTAAATGTTGAAACTAATTCTACTAACCCTGAAAGATGTGTGAAGGAAAGTGCTCTAGAAATAGCTCATAACATTGAAAGAACTATGCTGACTTATTTTCATGCTAGAGAAGAGAGGAATTACTAGATCGTTGATAGTGGATGCTCAAATCATATGAATTGTGATAAGATTAAGTTTGTTAAGCTTGAAAGGTATGAATTTAGTCTTGTTAAGTTTGTTGATGATACATATGCTAAGATCTGTGGAAAAGGTTCAATTAGTTTTGATGATAAGAATAAAATAGATGGCGTTCTTTATGTCAAGGGTCTTCGACATAATCTTCTAAGTGTAGGACAAATGTGTAGTAAAGGATATAATCTTGTGTTCCAAGATGATGGTTGTGAAATCAAAAAAGGAAGCTTTGGTACTTTGGTTGTTGTAGGAACAAGGAAAAAAGGTAATATTTATCAAATTAAAGGTAGTGGTGCTATGTGATTTATGTCTCAAATTAATGAAAGTTGGTTATGGCATAGAAGAATGTGTCACATCAATTTTGATAGCCTAGTAAGGATCAATTCTACTAATGCTATGAGATATTTGCCAAGGATAACAAAGTCTATCAATGTAATTTGCAAAGAATATCAAGTGGGAAAGCAAAAAAAGAAGAGGTTCAAGACAAAATAATATTATACTGCAAGTCCTTTGGAGTTGGTGCATATAGACCTATGTGGTGGTAGTTATTTCATGTTATTGATTAATGATTATTCTAGAATGACTTAGGTGGCATTTCTCAAAGAAAAATTAGAAGCTCTAGATAAATTTAAATAATTTGTCTATGATAGAGAATGAGATGGATTTGAAAATAAAATTCTTGAGATTTGATAGAGGTGGTGACTTTACTTCAAATGAGTTTAATGGTTTTTGTGAAGATCATGAAATAAAGAGGCCTTTATTAGCTCCTAGGAATCCTCAACAGAATGGAGTTGTGGAAAGGAAAAACATGATAGTTCAAGAAGCGACTAGGACAATGATGAAGGAAGCTAATCTACCAAATGTCTATTGGAGAGAAGCAATTCATGTTGTAGTCTACATTCTTAACAAAAGGTCAAGAAAGTGTGAAAATTTCAAAGAATCCCTGAGTTATTGTATGGTAAACCTCCTACTGTAAAATATTTCAAAGTTTTTGGAAGAAAATGCTATATCAAAAGAGATGAAGAAAACTTAGGAAATTTTGATGCAAGATCTTATGAAGGAATCTTCCTTGGATACTCTACAAGAAGCAATGCCTACCAATGCTACAATAAAAGGTTGAAGAAGATTGTTGAAAGTGCAAGTGTAAAATTTGACAAAGAACCAAATCAAAGTTCAATAATGATAGAAGGGTATGAATCTGATGAATCCGCTTGTATTGAAGAAAAAAAGGATGAAGACAAAGGAAAAGAGATGATAGTTGAAGAGGAAGAAGCTCCAGAAAAGATACCTAAGACTCATAAATATGTGCAGAAGAATAATTTTGAAGAACAAATCATTAAAGATAAGAGAAAATGTGTGTTGACAAGGAGAAAATCTACTATGATAGAAGAACACGTACAATTTTGTTTACTTTATGGGGTGGAACCTAAAATAGCAACCATGGCATGCAAAGATGAGAATTGGACCAAAGCTATGAAAGAGAAATTGGAACCTATTGAGAAGAATCTGACTTGGGAATTGGTTACAAGGCTTGCAAATAAGAATTTTATAGGAACTAAATGGGTTTTTGGGAACAAATCGAATGAGGATGGAAAGGTTGTCAAAAATAAGGCTAGATTTGTATGTAAGGGCTACTCACAAGTTGAAGGTACAGATTTTGAAGAGGAATTTGCTTTGGTGGCAAGGATGCAAGCTATCAGGATGTTCTTGGATTTTGTGACACATAAATCTTTCAAAGTTTATCAGATGTATGTGAAATTTTCATTCTTGAATGGTGATTTCGAAGGGGTACATATTGAACAATAGAAAGGTTTTAAGTTGTCAGAAGATGCTGATATGGTCAATATATTGAAGAAATAATTGTATGGACTCAAAAAAACTCCTAGAGCTTGGCATGCAAGACTGAATAGGTACTTGTTGTAGCAAGGATTCAATAAAGGTACTACAGATAGAAATCTATATTTCAAAGTTGAAGGATAACAAATCTTGATTGTGGTAGTGTATGTTGATGACATAATTTTTGGAGGAAATGAAGGTATGTGCAAAAATTTTGTAGAGGAGATGCAAAAAGAGATTGAGATGTCAATGTGTGGGGGGATGAATTTCTTCCTTGGAATGTAGATCAATCAATCAAAGAAAGGTATATTCATTTCACAATCAAAGTATGTAAAGAAAATGTTGAAGAAGTTTGGGATGGAAGATTCCAAACTAGTATGTACTATGGTTACTAGTTGTAAGTTGAGAGAGAATGATGAATCTCCTAAGATAAATCAGAGAAAGTATAGATCAATGATTGGTGGATTGTTATACCTAATTGTTAATAGACTGGATATCATGCATTCAGTTTGTCTTGTGGCTAGATTTCAAGAAGATCCCAAAGAATCTCATGTTGTAGTAGTGAAGAGGATATTTAGATACTTGAAGGACGCTCTACACTATGGTTTGTGGTATCCAAAGGATACTAAATTTTCCTTGAGTGCATATATAGATGCAAATTGGGTAGGATGTAAATATTATAGAAGAAGTACAAGTGGTGGTACTTTCTTTCTTGAAAGCAGGTTGGTTTCATGGTTAATTAAGAAGCAATATTCAATGTATATTATCTACTGCAAAAGAAGAGTATATTGCAACAACATCATGATGTACACAAGTGTTGTGGATGAAGAAAACATTGAAGGATATCAGAGTATCATATGATGAACCTATTTCTATCTTATGTGACAATGCAAGTGCAATCTATATTTCAAAAAACTCGTTAATGCATTCAAGAGCAAAACATATCTCAATCCGGTACCACTTTCTAAGAGAAAAAGTTGTAGAGAATGAGGTGAAGTTGGAATATGTGATTACTAAGGATCAGGTTACAAATATTTTCACAAAGGCTCTTCCTAAAGATATTTTTGAGTATCTTCGATAGAAGTTAGGGGTTATTTCCCCTCCTTTCAACTAGATTCATAGGTGTGTGCATCTTTTTGGGAAGCATTTCATGATACATTCTTGGTCATGTACTGATGTTGAAGGCTACCTCTCAAGGGGAGTAGGTGGTGGTATTGTTAGTTGGTACAGTTAGATGGAGCATATTTTGTGTCCCTAAGGTGGAGAGTGTAGAAAAGTGAGTGCAGTGGAGATAAAAAGAGTTGTTTGAGGGTGATTCCATTTGGAGTGTTTTCAAAGGGAGAAAGAGCAAAAAATTTCTATGCATATGCAGTTGGAGAGTGCAGTAAGAAGAAGTGAAGCATAGGTGTTGCCTAATGTGAAGTATATAGGAAAGATGGAGTTGGTTGAGTATATGGCCCTTTTCCATTGATGTCAAAAGGGGAGAAAGATAGTTGAAAAAACATAGTGTAGAAGAGAATATGGTTTGAAGACCACATGGGGTGAACAGAAGCAAGAGAATGAGAGTATGAAGAGTGAGAGATGCCCTAGTCAGGGGGAGTGCTTGATGCAGAGTTTCCTTTTCTATTTATTGATGGTTTTTCAGAGAGTTGGTGTTTCCATCAATGATAAAGGGAGAGATTATTAGAAGTTTGAGTTGTTTGGATGTTATCATTGATGTCAACATAATGTTGTTAGTGTTGTCACTGTTATCAACCTTTAGTATAATTACAGAGTTTGTTGGAACCCTGAGTTAGGTGGGGAGACTATTGGTGTTCAAACCCTTGCATGTAGAGTTTTTGGAGTGTTGCACTATGTTGTGGTGGCATCATCAGTGTTTTCATTGATATATGGAATGAGTAAGTGTTGCAATTGCAGTTGGTTCACTTGGTTTTCAACTGCTTTTGAAAAAAATGAATAAACAAGTGTGTAGTGTGACAAAAGCATGTTCTATGTTGTGCTCCACATTTCTTCATGGCTAAGTTATGCTTGTTTGGTTTGGACATGATTATCAGAGGTTCTCAAAGGTGTTATATCCAAAGTTTCAAGTTTTAGATCGTGCGACAATAGAAGATGTGTTTGATAGAGTGTTTTCCTGTGAAGCGGGTTGTTTGGGAGAAATGAGATTGCTCTGCATTTCTCCACAGTGAAGTATCTTTCCTTGAATATTTGGGAATGTGCTTATATTTTTGTATCTACTTTCCCTTAGTGGTTGATGTTGAGTTGTTCTGCAAGTGTAGTTCTTGTATTGGAGTTATGTTGTAGTGTATCCTATTGCACAGAATGAAAGTGTTCTTAAGTTTTAGGTGGTTGCATTAGTAGTGTTGAATATTCTGATGATGTGGAATATTCTTGGATGTTGTGGAGTGTTTCTATGTGGTCTGCAAGATGTTTTCAAACCTAGAGAGGCATGTATATTGTCGCTTGTTAGTGTTAGTGTACATTTGGATGACTTGGCATGCTAGTGCTAATTATGGAGGATGTTTATTATTTTTTGAAGTGTTGAGTAGCATTTCAATGTATATTTGGGTCCTATTTAACCCTTGGCATGGTATTCCTTCACTTATTTCCACCGTGGAAGTGTTTGGTACTGACCTATTTGGTGTTGCACATTTGAGGTGCATATGTTTCATTGAAGCTGACCTAATTGAGATTGTTTTAGGTCATGAATGGTATAAATAAAAGATGAAGGTTGTGTATTGTGTGGCAAGTGTGAAAATATGTGAATGTGATTGTGTGGTGATGTGAGTGTGAGCTTAAATGCCCATGACTTTTGGATGCAGTGAGAAAAAGGTATTTACATTTTAGTGTGCTTGAAGTTGTTGGAGGTAGTGAGATGAAGGTTGCGGATGGCATAAAGTTACAGCTATGGATTTCTCCTATTTCCTTGAGATAGTGTATCTCTTTGTAATAGTCTTCTTCTATTCTTCTTTCTTCTGGATAGTGAGTCCTTCTAGGAGTGATCCTTTCTTCATTTTTTAGGTAATGAGCCCTTGACAGTGAGTCTTATTATATTCAGTGTTGCAATTCATATATATATACATGTGAGCTAATCCTCACCGTGGTTTTTCTCTTCTTGGGTTTTCCATGTAAATCTAGTGTTCTTATGTGTTTGGATGTGTTTGCATTACTTTTTCACATGTTTACATTCTATTAATGCATGATAGGAGTTTAATGGTTGATAAGGGTTTGAAAAGATATTGAGGGATTTAATGTTTTAAGTATACAACTGATTCACCCCCCTCTCATTTATCCTATGCATCTTACAACCATTTGATGCAGTCCTCTTCATTTATTAATTATTTCCTCCTATCTAGGACTTCTTCTAGAATGATTTTTTGTTCTACTTGGATATGTAAATATTGTAATATTGTTCATATCCACTCCTGGTAACCCTCAAAATCAACACTTGTGGTGTATTCCATTATATGTTCTACTTATTCAATTTATAGGATACACTTGGTCTCATGATATTTGGGATATTTTTTATGGTATCATATCCATTCAAATAGTCTTAAAAAAAACCTTTCTTCCATTTATTTTTTGCTACATGGAGTGTGTAGCTTAAGATGAAATTCCATATTGAATATCCCCTATTTGGAATTTTAGCTATGATTATTTTATTTTGGGAATCAAAATCAAGACACTTATTTTGTGTAATCTTTGCCCTTTTAATTGTTCATTTGTGTGTATTCCCCAAACAAGTTTTTCTCTTCATGCCTTGTTTAGGATGTCCCATTGAAATAGCCCCACTCTACCTTCCTCTTTAGGTTTGAATATGTGGTTTCATGTGATGAGCGGATTTTTTTTGTCATTAAAGGTGCCTTTCTAGAATAAATCACTCATTTTTATTACTAAGTGAATTCATGATTTTGTTCAGCATCTTTAAACATGAAAGTAAAAAAATAAATATGGCCAAGATGATTGCCTTAAGTATTAATATATTTCCCACATCTAGAAAACAATACCCCTTCTTGAGGAGATATTATTTTTGTATGTAATGAATAAGGGATCCCAAAACATTGATTTCCTTGCACCAAAGAAAATAGGAATACCCAAATATTTGACAAGAAGTGAACCAATTTTGCAGTCTAGGATCTCTACCACCAATTGTTGATTTTTCATAATAGTATTGGAGAAATACATTTTTATTTTTGTTTATTAACACTTTGTCCTAGTACCTATCAAGAATCTTTAAAAATATTTTGAATTTTTTGTAGCTCTCTCTTGTTAGAAATGTCAAAAAGAAGAGCATTGTTAGCAAACTATTGATGAATCATTGGACTTACATTTGGGGTGATCTTTATTCCTATCCATCTACATTAATATTTTTTCTTGTATGTACTTTCACAATGCCTCATCCATAATAAAAATAGGAAATGAGAGAGTAGGTCTCCCTACCTTAATCCATAGGAGAAGCTAAATAAACCTAGGGGACCCCATTTACCAATAACAAATCTCAAGGTGGAGATACAACTATTCATCCTATTACACCAATCTTTGCAAAAGTCAAATTTCTCCAAGACCTTTAGTAGGAATCTCCAATTGACATGGTCATATGCCTTTCTAATATCTAATTTTACTAACATCATTTTTGTATTGTAATTTTGAAGCGTGTGTATGACTTCATGTGCAATGATCATTCCATCAGCAATGGATCATTCAAGAGTGAAGATGCCTTACTCTTCTAATATGATTTCTTGAAGTATAAGTTTTGTTTTATTAATTATTTCCTTGAAACTTATGATTTAAATTGTGTTCCATAATAAAAAGGGTTTGTAATCATCCAAGGATTATGTTGTGCTTTTTCTTTGGGATCAATGTGATGAATGTGTTATTTAGGTCCTTGAGAACTATTTTCCTATTTCTTGATTCCTCTACCACATATAAGAGATCCTCACAAATGATACCCCAACACTACTAAAAATACTTATTGGGAATCCATTAGTCCCAATGCATTATTATGCCATTTGGGTGATGGATAGTGTTATCTCCTCCATTGTGAAGGGTTGCATGGTAATTTTGTGTTTTTGTATAAAAAGACTTGGGATGTTGTCTAATACCTTGGTGATTAAAGAGTCACAATAGTTACTATCCTCATTTAGTGGTGAATTGAAATATTTGTAAGCAAGCACCACAATATCTTCTACTTTGTCAACTAATAGGTCATCATTATCTCTTAGACTTTGGATTCTATCCATGTTTCTCCTATTTTTCATGAAGTTATGAAAATAATTTGTGTTTTTATCACCCTCCTTTAAGCAACATTTCCCATATTTTCTTTTAGATAAGAGTCTTGATCCATGTTATAGCATATGATTGTTCCATTAACGATTTTTGGTTCCTTTATAGTGCCTCTTTTTCTAAGAATATGTTCTTGATGTGTATCTTGTTCTAGTTTTTGAGATTGGCCTTGGTATGGTCTAGTTTTCTAAAAAAAAATAAAAAAATTATGCTTTTCAATTTTTGGGTAGAAGTCTACTATTTATGTGATTTGTATATGAATATTGGGTCTCTATACCACATATTTTTAAATTTTAAATATACTCTAGTGGGTTTATAACCTTGGGTGAACCTTAATTAGAGTGGTTAGTGGTCAAACCATGATACATGAAGGATGTTGCTTTCATATGTGGTTGCTATTTTAGGCTAGTCTCCATAAATCACAAATATATCAAGTCTCTTAGCTATATCAGAGAATCACAATTTCTTATTTATCTATGTATCTAGGAATGATGTCCAATAAGTAATTTTAATTTTTAGTTTTGGAAATTTAATTGTGTTTGTGTAGGTTTCACCAATCCACCCCATTTTTTAAGCATTCAAGGCAATGTTGAAATTGCCACCCAAGATGACAATTTCCATGTTTACACTTTGTAGGAAAGAAGTGATTTGATCCCATAATTTTTCTTTTGGTTTTTCCCAATAGGGCCATAAATATTAACTAAAAGGAAATCAAAGCTAGATGACATTTTTTTGTTTACATACTTACCAATTCTAGTTCTTAAAGATTCCTTCTAGATCCACAGTAATCAAATTCCATAATTCCCCCACAATTCTTGATGCACCAAATTCCTCCCAAAATATTCCTCTCCATTTCATCATTTCTTTAACTACTTCCACCTTGCTCAATATAGTTTATTGAATCAAAAGTAAATCTAGTTTCATGATTTTCTTTTACCTTTTGAGCAAGTGTCTCCTATTAGGGACATTTAAGCTTCTAAAATTTCATGTTAGGAGTTTCATTACTTGTTGGGAATGATTATCTCCTTCCCATATCTCAATTTTATTTGTTTGTTGGCCATCTTGGCAATGGCTAATTGTTCCTTTGTGGATCTCCTTCCTTTGTGTAAGATCTCACTACACCTAGGTTTCTTTGCTTTTGACATAGTTTGATGAACCATTCTTTCCTCTATGATGTCTAATTCAATTTTTGTTGCCTCAACACCCAACTCTTCTAATTCTTGATTGGTCTTGAATTTTGACTCCTCCATCCTACATTTGTCCTTTGTTCAACTTGATTTTTTAAATTTTTTTTATAGATCTAAAGCAATATTGAAGCTTATTTTATCCTTTTCAAATGCACACAACTATGATGGTATATCATTCTTATCTCTACCTTCATCCTGACCCAGTCATTCTCCCTTTCTTCCACATCTTGCTTTGGAGAAATCTCATCCAAGCACATTATATATTATGCCCACTCACCACTAGGGTTTTTATCATTTCCTTTCCTTATCTTCATCTCACTTTTCCTCTTAACACTTTTGAGGCAATCCTCCACTCTACCCATTATGGTGGTAAGTTTTGTGATAGGGTAAAAATACAAAATTGTGTCACACTTTTATAAAGGAAATGACCAACACAAATACAAATTTTTAACTTTGACCACTTAAAAGTGATATTTATGTTTTGAATTTCAAAATAATATAAACTAATGAAATATAAAACTCTTATGTAGTTTATGTTTATAGTTTTTTTTTTTAATTTTAAAAATTATAGATATATTTTTTTATAAATTTAAGAGAAGAGTTTTAATTATTGTTTTTTTTTTTTAAAATGAGGTCGATGAGATGTCACAAAAAAGAGAAAAATAGATTTTTTTCCTCCACATAGATTACTTGAAAATATAGTGCATGAAAATAAATAAATTTATGAATACTTATTTTTTGATAATCTTTTAAAGTTGAACTTAATCAAAATGTCATAGTTTTCATGGGATATTAACTTTCGTTTGAATTTTTATTATAAAAAAATTATATCATCTTGGAGAGGATTTTCTCCTCCAGTGCACCATATATTTTTTAAAAATTTAAATATGTTTTAATATTTTTTCAATTTCTAATCAACCTCATGTTTGATTATAAAAACCTACTTACAATGATTTAAAAAAAAATCATAACCGGCTTGTTAAGGGGCCAAGTTGGGCTAAACTAATTGAAAATCTTGCAATGGTGGTTAGATGGGGAAAAGCCAAGGGAAGGTTGGTGGAAGATTAATTTTGATGGAGCATCAAAAGGGAATCATGGACCATCAAGTGCAGGATTCATCATCTGAGAATAGGAAGGGAATGTAGTAGCTCTGGGAGCGAAGAAGTTGTTGGAGGGCATGAATAACATAGTTGAAGCCTCAACAACATTTTTAGTAGTTAAACTTGGGAAGAAATTGGGAGCATCCATAATACACCTAGAAGGTGATTCACTTATAATTGTGCAAGCAATAATGAAAAGGGAAATAGGAGCATGGCACATTCAGAATACAATTGCAAAAATTAGAGAAGAATTAAATAAATGTGATGATTTTATTGTTATTCACATAAGGAGAGAAGGCAATTCGGAGGCTGACGTTCTGTCGAATTGGGTCGTTACATTTAGAGAGATTGGTGAACTACGTATTGAAGATTTGACAAATGTGATTATAATGGATTAAGTTAGGAAGTTGGCAAGGACGATGCATTTATGAACGGATGATCGGAGGAAAGTTGAAGCAAGTGGACAAGACTGGAGGAGCGATGAGGATGGGAGCAGTGGCAAGCTTAGTACAAAGAGAAATTAAGATTGGTATGTGAGGAGTTAAGAGTCTTACCACAACTTGGCCCTCAATTAACAAAGATAATTATAGAGGTTGGTGTGGTGAAGAAGAAAGAAAGAAAGTGTGGTGGTGGAGGTGGTGCATCTGTAGCAATATTCAAATGGAGGCTAACTTCACGCTTCGTTCAAGGAGGCAATTAAACCCATTTTATGGTGATGTGTCTGATCAAAGATTGATGGGGATGTTCTTGTTTTGAAATGAGAGGCTGGTGCAAAGTGTGAGGATGATTTTAGGGAAATCATTTGGAAACTTGAGGCATCGATACAAAACAAACATGGATGTATACTCTTTGATCATTGCATGGGGTCTAGACTTAGGAAAATCGACAAGCACAGTGAAAGAAGTGATAGAGACGATTGTGGATAGTGGTTTTTTGGAAGGTTTAAAATCAATACTTGAATGGTCTATTCCAAGTGAAGGCCTGGACATTTGAAAAGGCTTGGAAAATGTGGAATTGGAAGGGTCAGAAGGATGCGTCCCTTTCTTGTTGTGGCTAGAGGATGGGATTAAAAACCATTGCAGGGAAGAAGCAAGATTGGGTTGGCAAGCACTGAAGCTCTTTATAGAGCTAATGAAAGTGGAAGCCATCATTGCAGAAGTGAAGGCACAAGCGAAAGAGGAGACAAAATTTAGGAAAGTGCAAGCACAAGCGGAGATAGGGTGCAGGGGAGCTAAAGGAAAGAAGGTGAGGAAGTAGAAGAAGAAAGAAAAAAGGAGAGTCAGTTAGGAAACATGTAGCAGTAATTAAAATAGTAGTTTTTGTAGGATTTTTGTAGAATTAGCATATGAATAGTAGTTGTTTTGCTAGCTTTTTGGGGTTGAACCTTGTTAATTCTGTTTTGTACTATCAGTAGAAAGGGTGAAGAATTTTTGAAAACTTTGTTGTAGTTTGTAAGGTAGCTACAAATGGTTGTGGGACTGGTATTAGTTGGGTAGGGTTCCTCTTTCAGTTATGTTGCATGTTAAGATGCTTTCCAGTTAGACTGTGGTGGATGATAAAGTTTTTTGGATGGTTGATGCAAACAGTGAAGTAAATGATGTAATTTTATTTTTATGCAATACAAAAACCTATTGCCGATAAAAAAAAAAATCATAACAAAAAATATATAAAGATTTTACACTCCAAGTTCTACAAAAGAGTATTTTCATATTTTCATGAAAGTACCCCTAGTTGAAGAAATTTAAACTTTAAATTAATTTTTTCTGAATTTGTCCCAAAAAAGAGGTTAAGTTTCCACATAGATAGTTTTGAGTGAAAGTGTTTTGACTAAAGCCCTCTTGATTGGAAGTGTTTCACTTAAAAAGTTACATATAAATTGGACCACATTTTATTTTTTAATAGAAAAAATATAGTTAATGTCTTCAAGTGAAAGGGTTTCACTCGAAACTATATGTGCCACGTAGTTTTAGACGAAACTATTTAGCCTGAAACTATTTAAGATGAAACTGTTTTACTAGATGGCTGAAAGAGTGGCATAGGTATGTGCTTTTAACTAATAGACAACCATATTTTCCACTTCTACCCAATATCTCTATTTCTCACCCATTGAATTCAATTCAATCACTTCAAAAGGGTTTTTTCCAAATCTATTGTGATTCACAATCATACATACATGCCAACATCCACATATTTGTATTAATGTCCCTCAAGTATTACCAAACTTCTCAAAAATATTCGTGTTATCATCCATTTGTAATAGTGTCAATAGAATGTTACCAATTTTCTCAAAAATGTCCATGTCCTAATATTTAAAAAAAAAATTATACATTCTTATCCTACCCACATTGATGGTTTGGTTAGAGAATGTGTGAGCCGATTCCATAACATTTCTTCTTTCTTCTCCCTTATGCACATTCTAATAAAGAAAAACCTCATGGTAATGATTTGAGTTTTACCTTCATTCCCCATCATTTCTAGCACCACTTTTGAATCCATGTTTTGGAAGGCCATGCACCAGACATTTCATGCATAAATATTGATGTTTGAGAAGTTCTTTGGATCGAACCATGTCTTCTTCCCTTAGTGTAATCACCTTTGAGATCTCTTTTTTGTTAGGAAGTTCTCCTAGTAGAACAATACTTTAACCCAGTGGCAATTGGCCTCCATTCTTTTCTCCATTTTCCCTTCCTGCTAAATGTGAATTCTCTATTTCCCAGTATTTTGTAGTTATGTAGGGTCATAAAATTTTGGTTTATATTATGTCCATCCATATCCTTCTACCTTGGCCATTTTTCTGTTATAATTCTACTAAACTCTTTTGTCTCTAACTATCATTATCACTCTACATCAGTTTCTCTGCCAATTTGTTGGATTTATTTTGTGATGATTACTGTCTTGATAATATTTAGGGTTTTTTCTATGTACCTCATCTTTCTATAGCTTGAAGACTCGTTGCATGAATTCAGAATTGGTTTTGCTAGGCCATTGCACAATTTATTGCCCGCTACCTTTTATCTCCTACTTCAATTTTTTTCCAGCCATTCATAGTACAAATAGGCAACCTAACATTATACAATTACTGTGATAAATGGATGTATATAATTTTTCTATATAGATTTAGAAAAAAATTATGCATATAATAACATATAGGGAATAGAAATTATGGATGGTTCTTCTCAAGATGACAAGTCTTTTCAAGCTAGTGGATTTTCTCTTCTTGTTCTCCTCGGGTTTTGAGGGAGTTTCTCTTGCGATTGATGTGACTCTAATAAATCTCATTCCTTCTACTCCATTGATTCCTATTGATAATTTCACCCACATTCTATTTTGGCTACTCAATCTACCAATCCTTTGACACCAACTTAGCTTCAATATGCTCATAAGAAGGTTGTTCCTTGTTTGGCTTCTCCAGCTCAACATTCATATGTCCTTAAATTTCTCCCATGGATGGGTCTTTGATGGGGGAATCCCCACTTGTTTCCTCCATATTTGAGGATTTGGAAGATAATATATCTTGAAATATAGTACAAAGGTGAAAGAAGGTCTTCCTAAATTTGTTTCTCAATCTCATACTAGAAGGAAGGGTGTGAGATTGAATAAGGTTGGGTCTAGAATTATTTAGGATGGATCCTCATGTTCTCTCTCATTCATGCAGTGTTGGTTTGTGATTGACCATTTGGCTATAGTTGTGTCTTACACCCATCTAGGAAGTTGTTTTTGTATTGTGTTGTTCTTTTTTTCTCTACTTACTAGGATTTCTTTGTAATAGAGTTGAGACCCTTGTCTCCTATGTTTGTCCCATATATCGTGGTACTCATCATATTTTCCTATGGGTTGCTTAATTGTACAAGGATTTGTTCCATTTCAAAACTTTTTTTTATTAATATATAAACCAATCTAACATATAGAGATACATAGTACAAGCAATATTTTATTAGGATATTATAGTATAGCAATATATAAACACATATGTTAGTGCATAATACAAAATATATACTAAATAAAAAGAGGACAAAATATATAATAAGCCAAATCTTAAAAAAAGGAAAAGGAAGAGAATAAGTCAAATCTTAAAAGGCCATGTATATAAATAAAAAGACGTGGGAAGTATGGGAAGGGCGAAGTAAGAAAGAGAGCATAGGGGTGACAAGGATGAAAGAAATGAAAGAAGATAGAAAGCAGGGGAATGAGGAGAGTAATCAAGAGAGATGGGGTTGCAAATGGAGGGACTTTAGTAAAGGTTCCCAGGCTAGGCTTAAATGCCAACTTGCACCAAAATTGAGATTGGTACGGTGACTTCTAATAAAGATGACTTCTTGGAGTTTTCTATTGAAAACTATCTTCCTCAAGAAGAACTTAGGTGTCCTCAAGAAAAATGTGGTGTTTAGTGGAGTCAAAGTGTTTTGCAAAGTTGGATTTTGAAATTTGATCATGTCTAGTTTGTCAATACTATGTTCTTTGATTCTAATGTTAATGGAGCATCTAGTTTCTCCAATGCATGAAGCCCCACAATAGAAAAAAAATCTTATAGACCACAAATTCCTCTAATTTATACCTCATTTATAGCCTTAGAGGTTTATATTATATAATATTAATGCACACACACATATGGTTTGTCATTATGCATCTCTACATATATAATATTAAGTTCATTGTTTTATATCAATAGCTTCTTCTTGTTGCATGTATTCCCATATACCTCATTATTTATATAATATCTTATTATCATTCACATTTTTATCTTGTCATATAGACTATTATTGCAAATTCTTTTCAATTTCTTATTTGTTTATTTCTTACATACATAGTACATTCCAATATATTGATCAATTTTATATATCAATATATAATATTGATATATATAAATCTTCACAATATTCATATATCATTTTACTTACATATATTTTTATTCAATCTTCTTCATTTCTACGTATTATCTTGTTTATATACATATATGATATCAATATGATATAACAATATAAAATATTATCATATATATCTATTACATTTCTCCATATTGATATGTCAACACATCCATAGATATATACATTGTTTCAATATTATATATCAACATACAATATTAATATATATAATTTTTTAATATAGATCTAGACACAACATATACTACTTGTTTACAATCATTTATATAAATGTTTTATTTTTTACATATAATTTGTGATTCATCATTACTCATATAATATTATATTTACACATCTCAATATTCATGTTACTAAAACATTTAATGTCATGTTACTAAAACATTTAATGTTTCTTATTCCCTTATTTATTGCATAAATAGTACTCATATCTATGTATATAAATAGTACCCATCTCTCTATTTATGATAGTACTCATCTCTATACATATAATTGACAATTTGTTGTGAAGGGGACAACTCCCATTTTTTAACTTTCAAAATATCCCTCATGGAAGGTTTATAGGAAATTTTACATTACTATGATGATTGGAGGAAAACCAAAACCCACTTCAGTTCCTCCAATAACTTCATGGAAACTTTGTGACTTGCCACATATGTAATGTGTTCACCATCTAGGTGAGAGGTGGAGAAAAATGAAATAGATGATAATTTAATTATCATTTGGTTCCATGAGATGACACACCATCCCAAAAAATGTCGTCAATGGAGTCTAGGTAATATTCATCAATCAAAATATGGTTCAAGTTAGCCTAGTGATCACCCTAATTTGAAACTATAAGCTCCTCTATTTGATCACACTTATGGTTCACTAGCAAGTCTACCACTTTATTCAACTCCCTGGAGATATGTCGTATTGTGAAATCTTGCAAATGTTCTTACATACATCATTAAATACATGCATCTTATCATGTAGCCTATATCAATCTTTATATCATTTTAATATGAGTACCTAGAATTTTACATATTACTCATGAATTGTATATTTTTTCATTCTAGTTATTAGTAAATACTTTATATTTATAATTTAACTTGGAATTGTCTTTAATGGCTTTTAACATAGATTATTAATTTATGTCTATGTGTTATTGTTGGCATATGGCTTCCAGTGTTGTCATTGATGGCAACTAAAGTCATTATTTTGATCCGTAGATCAGAATTTGGTCATACTGGCAGATAAAGTAGAGAACATAGTGTTACTGGCAGAAAGTAGGAAGAACAGGGTATTCGGGTAGTATGTCGATATGTATGCTTCACCGGATTATCATTTTGAGTTGTGGATCCCTAGGATATTTTTTTAAGCATCTATGTCATCTTACTGTTAAGTTTCGTGGTGTTGCATTAATCAGTGTACGAGTAAGGAGATCCGACAGGATGTTTTTTTGTTTATTTTCTCATTGTGGTCGACTTAATGAATGTGGCATGTTGCGGATGTATAAGGAGTAATTATTTAAATGTTTTTATGTCCAAACATTTTTTTTGGTTCCAAGCTATGTTTTGGCCAACTTGTATGGGTGCGCATCAAAAATTGTTCATGATTTGAGCCAACACATGGAGAATATTTTGTATTTTATTTGAAGTCGACTTGTAAAGATAAGATCTTTTGTTGTGGATATATATAAGTGATCAGTTATATCATTTTTGTGTGTAAGAGGTGTACGTGGTGTGTCGATGTGTATTACGAATATCAAAAGAGTGTTAGAGCAATTTTATGCATAGTTTCACTTGCACATAAATATTTTGTGGTGTGAGTCAGAGCAAGTGCAGAGCAGAAGTTCATTATTAGTCAGAAGGACAGAAGATCGAAAACTGAGCCTAACTGGAACTGTAATCAAGCATTTGTAGATGCTATTCTTTTAGTTCATTCTCTTGGATCTAATCCAAATCTCTGTAAGGAATTGTGCCTTCCTATCTTGAGTAGTGAGCTCTAGGTAGTGTGCCTGAAAGCAAGTGCATTCCCATTTTGTAAACTTCTTTTTGAGTGTACTCAGATTATATTGTGGATTGGCCATCCACCGTGGTTTTTCCCCTAACAGGGTTTCCACGTAAAAATCCTTGTGTTATGGTGTTGTGGTTATTTTCTTTCTATTTTTGTATATTTCTTTTGGTTGAATGGTTAAAGTGGGTTAATGGTCAGAATAACAAAGTTAATTTTTGCTAAACACTGATTCACCCCCCCTCTCAGTGTTGCTTGTTTCCAAAAATTGGTATTAGAGCTAGTTCTGCGGAAGAAGTCTAATAGCTTGGGGAGATCTTGGAAAGTGTTTACAATGGATACAAGCAGTCTTCAACAACTTATGGTGGCCCTGGATGATCTTGACTAGTCAAAATCTAAGAACCGGGAATTGCAAGAAAATCTTGAGAGTGCAGAAAAATTCATCTAGTCACTAAAGGACAAAATCAATTAATCAAGGGACAAAAGAAAGGAATTATGTGATCAACTGAAGTAGAAGAAAAAAAGCATGGAAGATGAACAACTCAATCATGCCTTGAAGGAGAAAACAAAAGAATGTGAAAAGTTTTCCAAAGAAAATGTTGCCCTGAAGCGTGAGATGGAATCTATCATGATGAAGATGACCAAGGAGATTGAAGATATAAAGAAGAATGAAGAAAAGTTTGCTCAATCCTTGAATGAAAAATTTGAACAATGCAGCCGATTGGACAATGAATTGGAACAATCTAAAAACAATGAGGAAGTGCTTGAAAAAAAGCTTGATGATCTCAGAGATGAACTTACTACCGCAAATGAGTACAAGGAGAAATTCAAAGCAAGCTCAGCCAAGCTTGATGAATTGATTAAAGGTCAGAGGACTGATGGTGACAAGCGAGGTCTTGGCTATAAGGAAGGTGAAAGTTCTGGATTTGGCAAAGGAACTCTAGACAAAGGAATTCCAGACAAGGAAATTAGATGAATAGAGTTGGAAGGAATCTGGTAAGACAAACAAATGCTCAAAGATTTAATGACTACTATTTTTCTTGCAACAAATTTGTTCATATGGCTTCTCAGTGTAGGAGTAGGATGAACACAAGTGTACCATCATTCTTAGGTCAGTTCTTTAATTGTAACAAGTCTGGTCATAAGTCCAATGAATGCAGAAATGTGATGAAAAAATTTCATAGAGATATTAGTTGTTATGCATGCAATAGGCTTGGGCATATTGCTAACCAATGCAGATCAAGGAAAAATAAGTGGAACAGTTGGTCTAAACAAAGAAATGTTGTGTGTTACAACTGCAACAAATTTGGCCATATTGCTAGATTCTGTTGGAACAGAAGAGGTCCGGTAATACAAAATACACCTGGTAGGATGTCAAAGGAAAAGGGAAATTTACTACAGATGTGATCAAGAGGAAAATGCAAAATAAATGGGTGAAAAAGAATCCCTTTGTTGAAGGAAATACGCCAGCACCAGAATCTACTTTTGGTAATTCCTTTGGGAATTAGTTTTAGGCCTTTGGCCTAGGGGGAGCTATCAGAAAAATACTTTAACCCCCTGCGGGCAATTGATACTAGAATGTGGACCAGTCTAGTAGGTGGATCAATGCTTTAAATTAGATGTAGTTTAACCCAATTGGAGGCAGTATTGTAGATTTTTGGAGATCTAGAGAAGAATCATCTATCTCAATACATGGAAACAGGGTAACCGGATGAATTAGGGTAAAGGAATTTATTGCGTCAAAAAGGGTTAAGTTTGCAGACGATAAAAGAAAATTTTTATCCTTCATTTGTCACTTTGCATTTTGGAGGAAAGCAATTTTAAGAGCCCTGGAGTGAACTTTGCTAAATTGTGGAGAGATTCAAAGTGTGAAGAAGAATATGCGATCAAACTTCGATCCGATGGAAAGGTATTTATCAAAAAGCCTGTGAATTTGTGGATTTGCAATCATGTCCACTCCTCTGGTAGTCGAAGTCAAGGACAAACCCCGTCCTAAATTCAAATGGCATCCCTATAAGTTTGTGGAGACTGAGCCCCTCGGTGCGTTTTCATTTGTGTCATATGGAGTATTGCATACAAAAGATATTAGGGCTTATACATGCCAATATTGAAGAATTAGGAAGTTCTCAAATGATGAATATATTCCCATCATATAATTGGAGAGGATTTTATTGCAAAGCCATAATTTAAAACCCTAGAAGAGAAGAAGTTCACACAGTTTGCAAAATTTCCCATATTTGAGAAAAATAAATGGGTTAGATAAATTTTGAGCCATGTTCATGCCGAGTTCATGTGGCTAAATATACCCTTCAAGATCACAAAAGAGGCTATATGTGTAGTCACGGGTCTGAATTCCACTGGTAGACTTCCAGTCTTGAAATTCGTGAAGAATGAGAAGGTTACAGAGGCAACAGGTGCACAATGGGATAGAAGGGAAATGACAATAGAAGATATTGCTGAAGAGGATGTAAAATTTGCATCAATGGTCATTGGCTACAAGATATACCATTATAGCGAGGATAATTTTTTATCTGGTACGACCATCTATGTAGCTTATAAAATGGTAAAGAAAAATGCAGAATATGACTTGTGCAAGCTACTCAAAAGTCAATTGATGGAGAATTTGAGTAAAATCAAGAAAGATAAGAAGAATACTTTCAAATATGGTAATCTGCTACTGTGTTTATTTTTCTATTTCATGGATGAGGTTTCAGGTGTTGGAAAAGTACATTGGCAAAATGGTGTGCATGTAGTTGTTCAAATAGGGAACATGTTGTTTGGAATTGTTGATCATCAGGTCAGGAATACTACCCTCTGGGGGTACTTCAAAAATATCCAGAATATGATGCATGCTAGGGAAAGAATTCCCACTTCAATTGTGGAATGGTACAAAGATACTATCTGCTTCATGGTGGATATTGATCAATGTCATATGGAAGTTGTTGATCCCAGAACAATATGGATCATGCCTATGGGATACGAAGTAGAAGAGAACATCTTGAAGATGTATGCAGAACACTTGCTGAGTTCACCTTTGGATCAAGGAGAAGAGAGGTTTGGAAATTATGCAGGTTCATGTGGAATTGAAAAAACTGGTGATAGCCAGGAGAGTAAGGAAAGAGGTAGAATTTTTTGCAGAAAGTATGGGCATACCTATAGAGAAAATGAAAGAAGTGAGAAGGAAGAGAGGAGGCTAAAGCAACAAAAGAGAAAGAGCAAGCTAGTCCAGGAACATCTTTTGCCTACACTAGATCTACCAGGAGTTCCCCTGCAGCCAAGCCAGCTCAAGTCAATCCTTTCGGTAAAAGGAAGGAGAATAAAAGCACAAGAACATATAAAGTTGTTTCAGAAGATGAGGAAACAAAATCAAAAGAAGTTTTGAGAGAAATGAAGGCTATTGGAACTCAGGCTGTAAATTTAACTAAGAGAAAATCTTCCAGTAAAGAAGAAGAAGCAAAGAAAAGGGCAAAGGTTGAAAAACCTGGTATGTCAGTTGAGGAAGTTGAGAATGTAGTTATCAAGGATGGAAATCTCAAGCCCCTCTGTGAATTGTATGAAATTTTTGATGAATCCGGTCAAAGAGTTCTTGAAGAAGCCACAATAAAACATATGAGCATTTTCAATAAAGTTCTTGTTGAGATTATTTCTGGCTTACCAAAGAGTCTGTATAATATTTTGGAGTTGAGAAGATTAAGTGCTAGAACATAAGAAGAGAATCTGAGGAAGAAAATTCTTGCAAATTTATGTCTAGAAATGTCAATTGAGGAGATGAATTCACCCCTTGAAAAAGCTAAAAATGAATTTAAGAGTAAGACAAGGGTGAATAAACTCATGATTGGTGAAACTGATGCTGTTGTTGGTGAAACCAAGGAGATTCTGGAAAATTTTATGTCAAAGAATAAGATTAATGTTGAGAAAATGAATACTAAAAATGTTCTGAAAAATGAGGAAGTGAATGCAGATGCTGAGGATTTTCAGATTCCTCCTAATGTGGAAAATACAGAGACACCTATGGAAACTGAAGTTCCTAAGGTGGTATTAGCCGAGGAGAAGGAGGTTGAAGCACCCAAAGGAAATCTAGAAACAGTCTCTGAAGAACCCAAGGTTGAAGAAGAAAAATTTCAAGTTAAGGAAATCAAAGTGAAGGCAAGAGACACTGCCGAGGCAGTGAAGAAATCTCTGATGGAGCAATAGGAAGATTTTGATCCTAAATTGGATGAAAGCTCAATCAATCTATCCACTTTTTCCCCAATTCAGATGATGAAGGTCGCATCAATTTCTCAAGCTAAGGCCAGTGAGAAGATTTTGAAGTCTCACATAGAGGATAGTGAATTGCTAAGCCTTGCATCTGGAGTTATGCTTAAATTAATGCCTACTCATGTCATGGATCTGTTTGGTTTGTCTTCCAGTGAGCTAAAGAAGCTCATAAATGTTGTAAGTACTCAATTTGAGTCTCTTGAAAAATTTGCTGAGGATAAAGTGCAAAAAGAGTTTAATGGTAAAAGACTTAGTTGGTTGAAGGAAGTGATTGCAAATGATAAGAATCTATTAGCCACCTACATGAAGAACATTCAAGGTTCCATATCTAAAGTTGGAAAGGCCTATAAGGAATGTTTGGTTTTGTCCAAGTTTATTGAAGGTAATGAGAAAAAGGTGAAGGATCTTGAAAATCAATTGGCTATCCTTCTGATACTTTTGATCCATTAGATGGTGATGTTGCTCAACAAGAAAGTCAAGTAACATCTGTACTTGACAAAATAAGATGCTTGAAGAGTGAAAATGACAGGATTGTTGGGAGAGTAAGCGAACTTAGAGGACTAATTTGTCTGAAGATTGAGATAATGGTGAGTGCTTTGAAGGAAACAAAAGTTGTTGTGGCAGTTAGTGACCCAATGAACCTAGAATTTGCAGAAGCTCAATCTTATTTAATGTGTGGTCACATAACCATTTTGGAGAGTTTCAAAAGAGTTTGGGACACAAATCTAAGTGTGTTGAAGAATGATTTTGTAGATGTCTTCAAACTTATGTAAGTCACAAGTTATGTTTGTATAGTTTTGAAATTTTGTCTTTTGGATTTCCCAAATTTTGTCATTGATGTCAAAGGGGGAGAGAGTGCAGTAAAAAATGCCTTGACATTCTAAGGGGGAGCAGTGTTTTGAAAATAAGTTGTGTTTTAAAATTTTTAACTTTTCCAGCGTACTTACTAGTTTCGACACTTAGTCATTTTTCACTAAGTGTTCCATCAATACCAAAGGGGGAGATTGTTGGCATATGGCTTCCAATGTTGTCATTGATGGCAACTGAAGTCATTATTTTGGTATGCAAATCAAAATTTGGTCATGCCAGTAGATAAAGTAGAGAACATAGTGTTACCGGTAGAAAGCAGGAAGAAAAGAGTATCCGGGTAGTATGTCAATCTGTATGCTTCACCAGATCATCATTTTGAGCTATGGATCCCGAGGATAGTTTTTAAAGCATCTATGTCATCTTACTGTTAAGTTTTGTGGTGTTGCATTAATCGATGTACGAGTAAGGAGATCTGGCAGGATTTTTTTTGTTTATTTGCTCATTGTGGCCGACTTAATGAATGTGGCGTGTTGTGGATGTATAAGGAGTAATTATTTAAATGTTTTTTATGTCCAAGCATTTTTTTTGGGTCCAAGCTATGTTTTGGCCGACTTGTATGGGTGCGCATAAAAAAATGTTCATGATTTGAGCCGACACATGGAGAATATTTTGTATGTTGTTTGAAGTCGACTTGTAAAGATAAGATCTTTTGTTGCGGATATATATAAGTGATCAGTTATATCATTTTTGTGTGTAAGAGGTGTGTGTGGTGTGTCGATGTGTATTGTGAATATCAGAAGAGTGTTAGAACAATTTTATGCACAATTTCACTTGTGCATAAAGATTTTGTGGTGCAAGTCAGAGCAAGTGCAGAGAAGAAGTTCAGTATCAGTTAGAAGGACAAAAGATCGACAACTGAGCCTAACTGGAACTATAATCAAGCATTTGCAGATGCTATTCTTTCAGTTCATTCTCTTGGATCTAATCCAAATCTATGTAAGGCATTGTGCCTTCCTATTTTGAGCAGTGAGCTCTAGGTAGTGTGTCTGAATGCAAGTGCATTCCCATTTTGTAAACTTCTTTTTGAGTATACTCAAATTATATTGTGGATTGTCCATCCATTGTGGTTTTTCCCCTAACAGGGTTTCCACGTAAAAATCCTTGTGTTATGGTGTTGTGGTTATTTGCTTTTTGTTTCTGTATATTTCTTTTGGCTGAATGTTTAAAATGGGTTAATGATCAAAATAACAAAGTTAATTTTTGCAGAACATTGATTCGCCCCCCCTCTCAGTATTGCTTGTTTCCAATAGTTATATCTTGTATTCTTCTCTAGGCATTTATTTTTCTTTCCTTTTTTTTTATTTCCTCCTTCCTCCTTTCTTATCTCGCATTTTCTAATCTCTTTCCACTTCCACTTCTACTTTATTTTTAATGTTATGTAATCCAAATTATAACTCTCCTCTTTGTGATGATAGATCATAAATATGATAAAAAAATATTGATAAAAAATATACACGTTATCTAAAAGAACTCTCTAGACATTATAATTAATTGCTGAAAGATCAAAGTTAAAAAGAGTTTTCTGTAGTGATATGAGGGAAGTTCATTAATTTAAAGTAGAATTAATGAGATATTTCAAGAATCCTCCAAGTATCGAAGCCAAGACAAAACCCCATATCAGAGATGACATGTATTGATACAAAGAAAATTTGTGAAATGCAATGCTAGCGGCTTTGATACAAGAAGATTTACGATAGAAGCACATATGGAAGCAAAGTAGAGAGAACATGAGATTTTCACAATTGTAAATGGTATACATTCGTCTATATTTGTATATATAAAGATTGCACAGATATACAAGGAAGATTGTAGAGAAACAAAGCTATTAAGAGAGGAGAATATGACAGAGATATGTCCAACACGTAAGAATATACAAGAAACCTATGTAACCACAAAATATTTAATATATCAAGCTAGTTCATATGGTTGTCTCATTGTTTCCTCATGGTTAGATTAAGTATTTGTAATTCTGATGTATGATTGAAATTTCCTTGCAGCTTTCAGGAAGAGCTAGGGAAAAAGAGCCTTGGAAGGAAAACCGAGTGCATGTAGACCATGAGCAATTACAATGGAGTCACTAGATGTATAGAATCTAAATGAAAAATGAGAGTTGTTGAAACAACTTGAATTGAATCTTGTATAAAAGTGAAATATTTGGTTAACATCAAGAGAATTCTCATAAGTATTTGTGCTCTTAAAATTGATTACTTGCATGAAAAAAGACCTTATATTGAGAAGATTGTGTTTTTGTGGCTTGAGATTTGAATCTAGAGCATATAATTCTATTGTGGGAATTAGTGAACAAGAGTATGTTTGGTGTTGTGCTTTGCTCTATAGCAGAGCTAATGAGAGGCAATGAGATGTCAGCATTAAATCTACTAGGGTTAGGAATAATTGTCAACTAAGTGATGGGATGAACATTATGTGGTCCATATATTTGATTAAATTCTAATTGCATAGAGAAATGAGAACATAATTTAGTTAAAGAGATAGAACTTGTCCTGAGATGGAAACTTCTTATATGAGAGTTGTGGTCTTTACAATTGGGTCTTCATCAAGAATTAATGGTTAATTATTGTGTTGTTTGATTTTTTTTCAAATTTGAAATGGGTAAATTTCATTTAAGATTCATAATTAAAAAATTTGGATATAAAATTTATGATTAAAATGTAAAATATTATTTTAAATATAGATAAAAAAGAATAAAATATATATTTGAAAATAGTTTAAATTTTTTATATAAATGAAAAAAAAAAAATGATCAAACATAGTTTAAATTATTAAAAGAAATCATTAAATCTCAAAGAAACCTTTAGATAGTAGATTAAACTCTTAAATATTAATAAATATAAATAAATAATAGAAAAATGTCTTTAATTGAAAAGCTTAAAAGAAATAAAATTCATGTATAAAGAAAATGCTAAATTTATTTTATAAGTATTAAATAAATTCATTAAAAATGACAATGTGATATATGTATGTATGTATTTTATGACAAAAAGGACTGAATTTAGCAAAAAGAGTGACATTAGGAAAGGATCAATGAAGGTAATAACTAAAAACAAAGGAGAGGTAAAAAGAGAGGAGGTTGATAAAGGAAAAGGTGCAAAAAAAAAAAGGAATGATTAAGCAAGAAAAGTGTTTTTTTTTTCCAAAATAAGGAGCAGGGGTGAAGAGAGGAATGAAAGAGAGAACATGGAAAATAGTCAAGAATTGGACCTCCTTTTCAACTCATGAAATTAAACTTTAAATAAGGGAAGGAAGGTGCAAGAATAAAAAGGAAGAATTGAAAGATATCGTTATTCAATGTCAGTGTTGAAGTGGATTAGAGATCCCTAACATCAACATTCCAAAAAATTTCCTAAACTTGGCTATGAAAAAGTTGAAAATCACAACAATTATTGCTAAATTTATTGGGATTTAGCCTTCAAGAGAAAGGATCAAGTCTTGGATCAATAAAAAGTGGTTGATTTGCCTATCTCCCTAGGTAAGTTTATTGGATTTAGTGTTTTTTCAAATTACCAAGTTCAATTGGAAGGGGATAAGGAAAATGCTTTGAAAGGGGGTCCTTGGTTTATGGGAAATGTTAGGCTCTATATTAGAGCTTGGTCTCTGAGTTTCAATCTGGCCAAGGAATTAGTTTGGAATCACAACTGTGGATACAAATGTAAAAGTACCCTAGAAATTATGGCCAAAAGAAGTGTTTAGGGCAAGGAAAGACTCACTAGGGAGTTATATGTAGAGCTCTTTGGCTACATAAGGGAGGAAATTAGCCACCTATGCAAGGAAATGCGTGAAAGTTAATTTAAGAAGTTATTAAATTTGAAATTGAGTTGAAGTCAATTATGGGAGAATGGATCCAAGAATCGGATTATGATTTCTCTCTCATAAGGTGTTTTATATATTGGAATGTGGAACATATAGCAAGGTGTTGCTATAAAATCAAGGGCAAGGGGGTCGAGCCTAGTTGGAGAAAGGAGTGTGGGAGATAAGAGGGGGAAGGTAGATTGTTATATGGTAATGAGAATATAGATTAGACCTAGGGGAAGGTACCCACAAGAATTTGGGTCCATATAAAGGGGAAGTGTCATGCAAAGAAAAAATGCCAATAGGAATGGAGATAGAGCCTCAAATCAAAATAGGTATTTGTTATGCTTCAAGATCTCGTTCTAAATGGGTGCCCATTTTGTAAAACTATTTATTTAAAAAAAAATTAATTATGGGTCATTTTTTCCCAACAACTCTGAGAAAACAATGATGGGAAAGAATAGGTACTCGCTTCTACACCTCCTGCAACCAAAAAATTTCACTTGCCACCTCCTCCTGTCAACCTCGCAAGTTTTAGAGACCTTCAAATCAGTTTTTTGGCCTTCTTTAAATGTATTTTTGGTTGTATATTTAGTGTTTTCATTTAGAAATAAGGGTTTATTTTTTATTAATTTTCTAATTAAAACCCTAATTGCAACAACCATTGTCATTCATAATAATTTAATAATGCCTTTAATTCTTAATAAGTTGGCTAATAGTTTCAAAATTAATGAGGAAACCCCATTTAGGATGTGTACGACAATTATATGCATCATTGAAAGAAGGATTAGGGGTGTATAGGAAGAGACATCATAAAGCCATCCCTACTAAGTGTTTATTTATAGGTTCTATGTAATTAAAAATTACACCCTTGAACTTATACAATTGAAGTATACTTATAAGAAGCATATATTATGTATAAAGAGATATGGAAGGAATAATAAGCAACAATTTTTTTTGTTGCCTTCTAAATATGCATGCAAACCCATGACTAGCACTTGGTAATGATAACTAATATTTTAGGAAATGATATACAAATTCACCACCTTATAAAAAGAGTAAAATCTTGATTCCTTAAGGGAAAACATGTTTGGTTTAGTCTTTCAGTAAAGTCTTCATACCTAATTGGTGCATAATATAGAAACACTATAGTTCAAATCAAATCCCTCATAGTGGCATTATCTTTTGAATCTCAAAACTAAATAGATCTTTAAAATCTAGAAAATCTAACCCTTGGGTGAAAAATTATGCCTGCCAAAAAAAATTTGCTCCTTTAGCAATGTAAAATGGGGGTTGGAATATTTTGGCCATTGAATTGGGAAATACCATTCATCAGGCATCAAATATGGGTGGCGGTGGTAGATTTTTGTTATGCTCTAGCCATGTTGTTTAGGTAATGATAGGAAATGATGGTCAAATGTTTGTAGCCTACTCAATGCTAATATATAATGGTAGTGGCGATGTGGGGGGTGGTGAGAATTGTATTGCTCAATATATTTAGCATTACGTGCTTGTGTGTAACTAGGTGTGAGAACTTGTGTTAAGCTTCTCACATATTTAGTGTGCCTAAAGTTTTTAATTAAAAAATCTAAAAAAAATGTACCTTTGACTATGTAATGCTTTCGTAGAAATGAGATAGTAACCATATGTAGAATCTATTGAAACATTTTTTTTTTAATTATATACCGTAATATGATAATGACATGCATGGGTACAAATCTATATGATTGTATAAAATTATTTTCTACAATTTTTTTTTAAAACCCCAAAAAAGGATAATTTTTTTCCCTCTAAGATATAGAGTGCATTATATTAAAATAAGGATTTTGGAGCTTTCGAGACTAATAGAGAGGTCCTTTTTTCCTAAAAATACTCCTAGTAAAAGCTTCTATCTAAATCACCAGTATATTTGAGAAAGGTCTTGCAAATCTAAATATTCCATACCTTATAATAGTCACACAAGGACTCAAGTTCTGAAGATTACTTGCAAAACCTAAGATAGCCTTCCATAAAAGAGTAGTAAGAGAATAGATTACTTGATTATGAATACAATATTGATATAATGATCAAATTGATCAATGATATATAATGTGCATATGAGGCCTTGCTTATATAGACAAGGTGTGAGGATAAGTAAACATAAGATTGCGACATGTGTCACAATCATTTGACATGTGTCATGATAATATGATATGAAAGAAAAAGAGATAAGGATCTATGTGTACCTTGAGTAAACTTAATTGACAAATGTGAATAGGACCTAGGAGGTTAACCAATTAGGAAATATCCCTATTCACACCAAACTTCCACTTAACAAAAATGAAACCATAAATCAAGAAGTTGATGTCTTTCCTATATTCATTCAACTACCATTGTTGAAATTTTAAGAAAAACTCCCTTTTGAAGTGATTAATCAATATTTTAGAGTTAGATTCTAAAATGATGCTAGTATGTTTCCTTTACTGAGATTCTACAAAACTTGATAAATGGTCATAGATTCAACAAAATTATTAGAACCAATGCTAAGACTAACAAAAAACTAAAAGTCAATCATTCTATTATGATCATGATAGACACCTCACATGCCATGATTTCTAGAACTATCTTTCAAAGCTTCATCTACATTGATTTTATTTGGGCCTCAAGGAGGATGTTCCCTTCTAATTAAATTTGATATTTCTTAGAATCATTATTGTTATATGATATGGAAGGAGATACCATAGTAATAACAAGTCTTTTAAGGTTTTTAAATTTCCACCAAAATATCACCTAATAATCATGAATCCATACTTGATAGGTTTATTTTAGATTAACCATTATTATGTCCCAAACCTAATTGATGTGCCTAGTAGTATAATTAAATATCCTTTGATTGCATTTCAAATATATATTCCAATAAATAAAACCATGACCAATACCATGCAACATATTAAGATCTTTTAGCTTCAACGAGAGTTGCATTTGTTTCACACAAGTCCTATATAAAATAAAAAATATTCAATGAATTTCCCATCATATTGCACCATAAATGATGAAGACTTGGTTGCTAAAGGAGAAAGACCAAAGGAGATGTTTCACATCCTCTTCCTCCTAAATACATTTATCTAAAAATAATATCAATGTGAAAGCATTAACTTTTGATTAAAATTTAGGATTCCAAACCTTATTCCAAGGATTATAATTGTTAACTTCAAGATTTTTTGGCATAAGATTTTTATAACTAGTCTACACCAAATAAATCCCACATTATTTTAGTCTCCAAGCAAGGATGTTAATTTTATGTGTAAATAAATCTTTAGAGATGCTAAAATATGAGTTAAATGGTCAATGATAAGGGGGAATTGTTAACCTAGCCACAAATAGTTTATTTTCCATTTCCAAATCCTCACAACATCCTACATTACAACACATTTTTAAATTAGAAACATAAATCAAACTAGCTTCAACATATTTCTAATTTAATTTGGGGAGATGAGGTGATTCCACTTAGAGGGCTATTTTGATCTCACACCTCTTCCCAAACAAGAGTAGAGTGACCCTTTCCAACATCTAGAAGAGGCCGAATTTAATTAGATTACTCCCTAACTTCCTTATTTTCTATATCTAAGGATCCTTGCTAATGTTAGTGTTGCCCAATTTTCACCTACGGGCTAAATCAGGCAGGGGTCTATTTTTCAAGTATTCATGAAGGCCAAATGGATTAACTTTTTCCTCAGGTTGCCAAGACATCTTGGTCGCTGTAAAGTTTTATATGTCTCTCCGCTTGGGATGTCTTGCCGACAGTTGTTCACCAGGCTAGCGTCAGGGAGAGTGGTTCATCATCGCTATGAGGTCTGGCCAACAAATTGAAGTCTCGCCGAAAGGTTGAATTCGACATGAAGTCCCAATGACCAAGTGGAGTCTCACCGAAGGGATTGTGCCTTCGGTATAATGTTTGAGCTCGGCGAGAGGTCTCACCGACCGTTGGTGGTCTCCCCGAAATGGTCCAAGCTTGTTGAGAGTTGAAGGCTTTGGCATGAGGTCTTGCTGACTCATGGTGGTCTCGCCGAAACGACCGGCGTCGGGGAGATGTCCTGTCGACAACGCGTGGTCTCGGTGAAAGATGGTGCCCTCACTGTGATGTCTCACCGACTGGGTGAGGTCTCATCGAAACGAAGGGTCTCGATGTAATGAAGGAGCTCGGGGAGACGTCCTGCTGACACATGGTAGTCTCACTGAGAGAGTTTTCCTTTGGCATAAATTCTAGCCGAATGAGGGAAGTCCTGTCGACAGAGAGGTGCCTTCGGTATAATATTTTGAGTTCGGGGAGAGGTCTCCCCTACCCAATAGTCTCACTGATTGTTGTGCACAAGTGGTTTGAGCTCACTGAAATGTTTCGAGCTTGGCGAGATGTATCACCGAGAAGGGTATGACATCGGTATAACGTCTGGCCGATAGGGCAAGGTCTCACCGAAGGAAGTTGCATTCGCTGACAGAAGGCTCGGTCGATGTAATGTCTCACCGACCGAATGGTGTCTTGCCGAGAGGGAAGAATCTACGCTCGAGGAAATGAAATGGGCTCGAGGAGATGTCCTACCGACCTGATGGTGTCTTGCCGAATGTTCATGCCTTCGGTATGAGGTCTTCTCGACTGATGTTTGTCTTGCCGATAGCGATGGGTTTGCTGTAGGCTTCGGTGAGAACTCTTGCCAAATCCGGATGTCTGGGCGATGAAATGGCGATATCGATATGACTCCTGAGAGCTCGCTATGATGTCTGGCCGAAGGTGATAGTCTTGCCGATGGTTTTAGGGATGTCAATATGACTTTTGCAGCTTGCTATGAACTCTTGCCGACGGTTGTGAGCTATGCCGATAACTACTAAAGGGCATAATCGCATCGGGGAGACATGGTTGGTGTCTCACTGACATGCGATTTTGATGAAGCGACCTTTGACCGTCTGAAAATCTACGTGGCACGAGTTCAACTAATCAGAAAGAACTATAGGCGAACCATTGTCCTTTTGACTGATTTACCACCCCTAAAAAGAAGATCAACAGAATGTAAGCAACATGGATCTACTCTGAGATCAAAAGCGACGAAGCAGCTCGGTGAAGCAATAATGTGGAGATCTAATGGAAAAATTTGATGTTGTTTCTAGAAGAGGTCAACTTGTAGAAGGGTCTAGAACAAGAGAATAACAAAAAGGATGAGACCGCAAGGACAGCTGGGATGTCAACTGGTAGGAGTGGAGCGACATTTATGATAGCACTCAGAAACATTCAAAGCAGCCCTGATGGAGGTTCGAGGGTGGACACAGGGCTAGAAGTTAATGCGATTGTTGCAAAAGATCAAGGAGGCCATTCCTGGAGTGACCCTTCACCGACATGGACAACAGGGATACACGTTTAATGCAGCATTAACTTCATTAAAAAGATCTAGGGGCGGATCTTTCTGGAGGCTGATATTTTTGTAAGCCCTAGGGGCTGGGACTTTTGTATATAGGGCATTTTTGCCTCTTTGTAAAGGAGTTCTGATTATGCATTCTGGAGAGTTAGTGATTTTTAACAATCCTTTCTCAGCTGATGTATGTTTTGTAACTCTTTTGGATTTTGGAATATAGAGATTACCTTGAAGATCAGTGTTAGTTTTGTCATACTACCTTCTTTCTTCTTTCATATTATGCAAGTTTTGAACTGTGTTTTCCTAAGTCTGCATTTAAATTTTAAAGTTGTGAAATTCATCTTTCCTTCTTTAAATATATATGTATATTAAACCTTTTTATAATCTTTGCATAATTTTTCACAAGATTTATGTTGGGGTAGATGAAATAACTATCATCCTTTTTTCCAGTGTATGCTCATCTTTTTATTTCATGATTCCTGTCAATTCGGTGTATCACCATAGGATTTAGTTTTCATTTTCATGCACTCCTTCTCCCTTTTCCTTACAAAGATCAGTAGTTAGGTGATAACACAAAGGAAGCCGACCTTCTCCGGAGGTTACCCGTGGCTTACAAAGTAACCCACAACTTTAGAGGTCTTCCCATGTTACACTGGATTGTTGAATTTTACATTCAACATGGTGCAAAATCCAAGTGCTAACAGTTAGCACCCTAAGAATGAAAATAATGGTTTTTCAGATTTATATACTTGATTTTTGAATCCCTTTCCCATAATTCCTAATACTGCACACACTAGATCCAATATAATTTGGTAGCAAATGTCATGTTGTTAAGGAGAGAATATCTCATACCTACATTACATGTTCCTTTGGGTTGACAATTTTTCCCCAATTTACCAAATTCCATTTTTTTATTAGAATTTCCTTTCCAAAAAATCTTTCTAATTATATAGTCCAAATCATAAAGGATAACTTTCTAATCCATAACAGTGGGATAAAATATAATAAAAATTGAGAAGGATCATGCAACCAAATATGATGCTAAAGAGAATACATCATTGCATTTTATCCTTTTTCCCATAACAAATAGGAAAAATAGGGACATCCAAATATTTGAAAGGAGAAGAAACTATTGAAGCAGCCAAGATTTGCTTGCAAACTCAAAACAATCCACAAATGAACATATGAAAAATGAGAAAATATCATAAGCATGTGAGTTGTAGAAATGTATAAATGAGCCTTTTTGATAAAGGCAAGCAAGAAGAGGTGAGAAGTTAGGCGTCAAACTCTGACTAGCCCTCCAGGTATGAAACACATGTAGGACTCTATGGACAAGTGTTGAGACACTTGGCGAGTCTACATGAGGTGAGACAAAAGTATAGATAACCTCTAAGTGAGCTTGAGTGTAGTGTGAATGGGACTCTACTAAGTAGGCTAAAGGTTAACTAGTTTGATAATACCTCTTTTCATACTAACACCTCTGTAAGCAATACTTAGGGAGTAAGCTTAACATTGAAAAAATGAGTCCCAAAAACAAGGTCTGATAAGGTCCTCATGTACAATAACGATCTCTCGAAAATGGAGAAAACCCTAAGATCAAGCTTGAAAAGATGTCCCATGAAGATATGAACATGATGATAAAAACACCTGAAGCATGTTGAAGTTGTAAACTTTGCTGACTTGATGAATTGGTGTCAGTTGGAATCAACAAACCTCTAAGAAATGTAGATCAAGATAAGAGGTACAAAACACTGCATGAGTGAACATATAGAACACTGCTCAACCATGAATACATAGATGCCACAAAGACAATCAAACTCTATGAAGTTGAAGATACATATAGTACTATGATTTTGAGTCCAATAAAAAATGCACCTATAAATTAAAGAAGCCCTTTTTGTTAACCTATAAATTATCCCAAAGTTTCAACCTTACCTTGGAGGTCTTGGGGTGCATAAGAATTAGAGACCAAGATATTTCAGTTGCTAGTCATGAGAACCCCTTTTATAGAGAGACCGCTATCACAACTTAATATTTTTTAGAGAAAAAAATTTGAATCCCAAGCACATGTGAGATTTCTAGATAGCCCATGGGATGATATAACAAGACTATCCTATCATCTACCAATTATATGACCAATTTTTTAATAAATTCTTTGAGAACCTTAGTTTCCTAAATTAATAACATAAAAGGATTGGATTATTTAACTATTATTATAACACCATTTTATTTGGTTTTGCTTCCAAGCTCTTTAACATTCAAAGAAATAATCATGATTGAGATTAATGATGAAGGGATATATCAAATTGATTGAAAATACTTGAAACCAATAGGTGTCCTCCCAAACATTTGATCTATCATGCTCAATCTTAAAACTTGATTTGAGTACTTCCTACCTCCCTTATTTTTTCACTTTGACTTTGTTTAATACCCAAAGCCCATGGTGAAACCTTTTTTTTTTCTTTAAAATAATTCATTTCGAGTTGTCTTTTGGATAAAAAATAGTAAAATTTTCTTATTTCTCAAAGTCTTTATGAAATCCCATGAAATGAGTTTTAGGTACATATTCAATCTCTTCAAAGACAAGAATAGTCTTTTGGATTTCAAGATTTTGAGAAATATAAGGAATATAAATAGGATTTTGAAAAAAAAAAGACTTGGCATAAAAAAGGCATGGTGGAGTTTAGCTATGACAATAGGCACATCTAGAATCTCCTTAGGAACCCTCAAAAGTTGAATATCTTGTGTTGTATCAACTTGCTTATTATCGAAAAAATTAGCATCCTATAAATTTTCTTGACTTTCTTGATCCTACATAATTTCATAATTCTTCTGAGTTGTTGCCATCAATTCTTGGATTTCATCATGATCATCTTGAAATCTAGTGGGGGTTTCTCCCAAAATAACAAACTTATTTTTGTTTCTATTTCCAACTTTAGGTTCTCTAGGATTTGGAGGAGACTGAACTTTACCTCTTGTGTGAATTTTGTTGAAGCCATCAACATAAGAAGGACTAGATTTAAGCCCTTGAAAAATAGACAAATCTAAATTGGGACTTTAGAAGGGATATCATTTGTTAGGATACAATATAGATGCTACGGTTTCATGGAAAGCCCTGCATGTTTAAAGAAATAAGAGCCTCCTTAAAAACACGGGCATAGTTAAAAATATTATTAGTAGTTAGAGTTATTTTCATGCCTTCTTTGACCAACCATGCTTTACGAGTCTAGTGTTTAAGTATCTTTAGATTCAATCTACCCCCATGACTATACAAATAAATACATGACTTCAAAAAATCACTAAATCCTTTACCATAAAATCAAGTTTATAAACAATCATAGAAATCTTGTTTCTCAAATGATGGCTTAACAATCAAACACAACTTTCTTTTAAAGAAAAATGAGAGATAAAAGACCCCTATTAGTCAGCGATGGATAACTGTGACAATCCAATAGCCCATAAAATGATATAAAAGAAAACTCACCTTAATTTATTTTCTTTTTCCCTTCTATGAGATTATGAGATTATCTTAATTGAAACAAGGACAATTCCTATTGAAGCAATTTCTATGGTGCATCTTATAAGGTATTTAAAAAGAATTGAACAAATGGAAGTAGGTAGACGACCTCATGCTGTTTTCAATGACAATATGAGCAAAAAAAGAAGACTTGGATAAAGCAAAACAAAAAATGGATGAGAAAATAAAATATTTACTTCAATGCATGCCCCACAAATAGCAAAGAGATAAAGACTTTTGTTATGGATAAGTTCCATAAGCGAATATGGGGTAAAGTGTTAGGGAGAAAGAATAAATATTATTTTGAGGAGTTCAACCCCACGTGCAATCATCAACAAAAAAGATACATAACAGTTAGTATTCCATGGAGAGCCAAGATTCCAATTGCTCAACTAAGAACTAACTCACATCAACTCCAATGTGAAACAACGCGATCAAAAATACTTAAAGAAACATGGGAAGAAAGGGTGTATATTTTTTGCAATATTAAGATACTGTATTATAGAGTGTGATACCTTCAAAAGGACAAACATGCCAATATAATTTCAGTTGTTTCTTGGTACAATTTATTCAATAGAAGAACTCTTGAAGAGTTGGGGGTGCTCATCACCTCTTTGATGGCCATCATCTTTCCCAAGAACAAATATTCGGAAATTAAAATTAGGGACGAGGAGTGGTGAAAAGGACTGACAAGCGCTACAAGATTGATGACTATAACTTTCCCGAATTTTTTTTTTTCCGGAATCTAAGAATAGGTACGACTAGTGGCGAAAAGGACTGAAAAGTCAAAAGATCAACAAGCGGAGAATCCAGGGAAGTAAAGCAAGAAAGAGGAGGAAAGAGCTGAGCCTTTAGCTTCGTGGAACAGACCAAGACTTTTCCTTGTTTATACTAATGTCTCCTCCCTTCTTCAAACAATAATTTTAGGCTCCTTACTGTAAGATCAAAGGGAAACCTTTCCAATTTTGAAAAAAAAATAAATCAAAGGGAAACCAATGGCAGAGTTGTGTGCAGTGTGCATGGAGCCACTGAAGTGGGTTGGCTATGGGCACTGTGGGCATCGCGATATCTGTTCAGTGTGCATTGTGAGGTTACGCTTCATTGTGGGAGACAAGACTTGCTGTATCTGTAAACAGCATTGCCCTACTGTCTTCATTACTAAGGTGCCGATTCCATTCATATATGGTTTTCTGTGTTATTTTTTTGTTATGTTTAGTTCTAGAAGCTTTGAGGAGCACCCATATGGAACTCTACTGTGATTGCTAATCCATGTCATTGGATGCATTCTTAGACAAGCTGGCTAAGGGCGCACGTATAAGAAAATTTAAGCATTTGCAGTCCATTGTAGGTTTTGAATAGAAACTGTGAATACAGGATTGAACGAATTGTAAGCCATCATCCGTACAATTTCAGCAATTAATTTTGATGATAATCAATTTGTATCTATGGGACTGGGTCCTATGTATCCAGTGTGTAGTTTGGAAGTGATGTGATCTCACGAAAGCTGCATCTAGTGAGCCCTAGTTTGTCAAGATTCTTTGGGACCTTGTCTTGCTTGAATTTCTTTTATGACCCAAGCACACAACTATATTGAGAAGGTATCCCGTGGGGTGACTTGAGGTAGGTATCAAATTTACGTCAATTCATGTGTGATTCGTAGAGGTAGTTTCTATTGTTTGCCTGGATCGGGTGATTCCTCGTTCGATTAAGTGTCCTACTATGTGGGCTAACTTTTGAGAACTGAAGCCTCACTAACTTAATTAAAAACTTATTTTGGTAGTTTTAAATTGATATTAATTTCGAGTCAGTTGATTTCATAGCTTTTTCAGAAGTAGATTTTGGAAGTTGCAGGAACTTGGAATGTTGTCACCTCAAAGGGCAAGATGGCATATTTCTAGAGCTCAAACTTTATGTGGAAATTGAGATGTTTCTTTAGGTTGACATTATTTTGGTTTTGGCTGCTCATTCTAGCGTACAATAGAAGTTCATGATGCAGTCCAACTAGCTGTCATGTTAAGCTAAGGCTGTTGTCTAAATTTTAGTACTGTAATCATGATCTAATTGGAATTGTAAGAAGATTTCAAGTTCTTACAAGTAAACTGACAATTGCCAAGTGTAACACAGAAACTAGAATCGAGTTGCCAATACGATATGTTATTTATAAACTCGGGAAACTTGTGCAAACGAGTGATGTATTTGTAAGATCATGGTAAATAATTAAGTAGTTTTTCTATTATTTTTGTGTAACTTTAATGTCTATTAGGTACATTTTCTATCTCGATAGACTAACTTTAATGTCTATTAGGTACTTGGGTTACTTAGCTTTATTTCCAGAGAAATGTGTGTGTTTAGCCCTTTGCTCTTTGAAGTGGGTTACTGCTTCGATTAGCAGCTTGAGTCATCCAAGTGGCAGTTTTGGGCAGAATTAGGAAAAATTCCAAAATCTAATATTTTGGTATGCTATATGTTTTTCATTTTGTCCAACTACTTTGATGGGTTGCTTTGGCATACCTTCAAGGCACCTAAATGAGTTCATGACCTAAGATTTTCCATGTTTATCCAAACTTTGAATTTTGAGCTACAGGCTAGGAGTTATTAGAGTGTCCCCTTTCTAATTTATTTAAAATTGGGAGTGTTTGGGTCACTTTCTTGCTTTGGGTGGGATTTTAGAGTTTCTCATATTGGCATACCATTCCTTCATTCCTTGCATCCCCAACCTTGATCCCCGTTGGTGTTGGTATCTCAATTTCCTCGATCCTTGCTCCTTGCATTGGGTATCTTTGAAGCCTGATCCCCACTATCTTGCCTCTCTGCCTATTTGGGTTCGTGGATTTGTGAATTTTCCATCCTCTTGCATCCTGACATCCTTGCGTCGCACTCCCCAAACCCTTGACTTTGGATGTTCAAAGAACATAAGACTTTTGAGCAACATCTTGAACCCCAATTCGTTGGTCCTTCTTGCTATTACATCCCTTAGGCATATGAATCCTTGAACTCCCATAGTTTTGCATCCTTTAGGTATGTAACTTCTTGAACTCTTAGAGTTGGATGGTGGGAGAATTCTTTGCTTATCCTTCAGGCATGCATTTCTTTGGAACCTTGCCTTTAGAGACACACTTTCACAGAACCCCAACATTCAAATGAAGGACTTCACCAATCATGATGAATGATTAGGAATGCCATTAATTAGCCCGAATTGGAATGTAAAATTGCAGGTTACTTTCAAATGCTTCCCAACATTTGTTGGTCCACGCTAGGCTCTCAACCTCTAACAAGGTAGACAACTTTATAAGTTTGGATCTTTTTTCTGTTGGAAATATTGTCATTGATGTCAAAGAAGAATTCATTGAGAAAGCATGATGGCCAAAGGAAAGAATTAACTAGCAAGGAAAGAGATACAAGAAGGAGATATATATGTGGAATAGATGAGGAAAATTAACTTACTAGACCGACCTCACAAATTTAATTTGAATTAATAACACATGCTGGCCGATCACTTTAAAGAAAAATGCAGCAATCATAAAGGTGGCGATTCATATAAATAAGTGCCCAAGTTAATAAAAGGCAGAAAAAAATGTTAATAAAAAGGCTCCAATCTCTACTTGACAAAAATATAGGCTCCAATCTACTAGAGACTCCAATCTCTACTTGACAAAAATATAGTCTCCAACCTATTGGAGGCTTCAACCCCCACACAAATTGAGCTCCAACCCCATTAAAGTTAGTTTGTGTGTTCTCTTTGTGTTCTTAATTGCTAGAATTTGCATTTGTGCAGTTGATGTGATTGATTAAATTTGAAAAGTAAAAGTTTGTGATAGACTGATTCACCTGCCCCCCCTCTCAGTATAACTGTGTGCTCAACATTTTCATCATCATATCAACAAACCCCAGCCTTAGTTCAAGCATTTGTGTTCAGCTGTTGAATTTAAGGACAAAACCCTTGGATTTTGGAGATCAAAGGGCGAAAACCATTTGGTTTACAGAGGGCAGCTCCATATGGAGGTTGCATTTGTACTTCAAACTTGGAGGATTTTAACAACGGTTCAAACATTTCAGCATCTTGGGCATTTCCAAAATATCTTTCTAATCATTGAATCTTTGCAATCAATTGAAACTGTTATGTACTTGGATGAAACATTTGAATGAAATATTCAGTTACAACTAGTATTCCATGCACAAACCTATTATGTGTTGTAGGAATGTTTTTTCTGTCTTGCAATCTATTGCTAGAATAGTTTTGGTGGGTATTTTAGATTTGAGCATTTTATATGAATATTTTAGCTAAGGACATCCTTTTAGAGTTTGGGGAGTGCTATTGGGGTAGTGAATCATGATGCTTATTGATAGTGGGGCCACCCACAAGTTCATTGATGAAGGCTTGGTGGTTAAGAGGACTAAAAACCGAGGATTTTGGAGGATTCAATGTCATGGTTGTTGATGGATTCACCATTCCATGCACCAAAATAGTTTGATAGCTCAACATAAACATGAGAGATCATAAAGTATGTGATGATTTCTATATTGTGGGTTTATGAGAGACTGACATGGTTTTGGATGTACAATGATTGCACTCTCTTGGTGAGTTTTTATAGGACTATTAATCCATGGAGCTCTAGTTCAAAAGGGAATGATGTGGTGCTTAGAGAAAATTTTTGTGGAGCACCGCGGGTGGTTACAACTAAAAGAATGGAGAAGACATTCTGCAAGGGACAAGTTGCTTGAGCAACAAGCTGTTTGGTTATGCCTACAATTTTATCCATGGGTAAGTAGTGCACTTATCATGTTAACATTAAAATATTTTGGATAAACATAGTAGGGTGTTTAGTGATGTGCCTTTGGGACTACCACCTGATAGAGCTTTCCATCATATCATAGAGCTGGAACTAGGTTCTAATCCTATCACGATCATTCCTTATTGCCACCTAAGGATGCATAATGGGGAGATGCAAAAGGTTATTAAAGAGTTGCTTAAAATGGGTCATACCACTTCTAACCCATTTGATGCACTAGTGAACTTTATGAAGAAAAAGGATGACTCCATGGGGATATGCCTCAACTACAAAGCATTGAGCAAGGAGACAATCATATACCCCATTCCCCAGATCAAAGAGTTTGTTGTTGAATTGCATGGGGCATTTTATTTCTCAAAGTTTGATTTGAGATCAAGCTACCATTAGATTGGTGTCCACAAGGAGGTTTTTATCACCATGCATGTTTTGGCAAAGCTCAAACAACACTTGGTTTGTGGTAGATGTGTGGTCAAGTCAAATTATAACAGTTTGAAGTTTCCCCTTAGAAAACATGGCTTGTGTGATCAATAACAAGACTGGGATTCTATCATGACAAAATATGCTAAGTATACATTTGCTGCTAACATCTTAGATGGAAATGTGAAGGAGGATAAGAATGTGACAACAAATGGCCTCATTTTGATTAAGGATAGAATCCTTTTAGTGCCTAAGCCTAAGATGAAATAGAAGATTATGAAAATTCTGCATATTGCACCCATGGTGGGACAATCAAGATCCTTCAAGACTTGCAAGAAAATAAGAGAGAGACTCTTATGGAAGGGTTTGAAGGAGGCTGATCCCAAGCACAATAAAGAGTGTGTCCTCATTAATGGAATGAAGGAGAGAATGTCTTCCTTGCAAGTCTACTACAAACATTTCTTGTTCCTGAACAAGATCGGGAAAGTGTGTTCATGTACTTCATCACAAGCTCTCTTGAGATGGTAGATTTATTTCTTAGAGAGGTGCTAGGCCATAAGGTTTGCCTAAAGGCACTAACAGTGATAGGGATAATGAATCTCTTAGCTCTTTTTGGTAGGAGTTATTTTGGTTGACAAGTACCAAGCTCATTTCCAATTTTAGTTACTGCACACAGACAAGTGGATCAGTAGATTCAGTGAATATGTGGATGGAAGGAGACTTGAGAAACTATGCCACATGTCAACAAGCAACATGGATCAAATGGTAACACCTTAGATATTGCTACAACAATGCCACTCATCATGTGTTGATTGGTATATTTCCATTTATCGCATTGTATGTTTATAATGCACTAACTCTCATTATTCAGGGTTCATAGATAGTAGAGTGCCATTCATATGGGTACTAGATGCCATCAAGGTTACAAGGGTGAAGAAGTTAGCAAAACAAGGCCATAACAAAGCATGTAGTCCATTGCAAGAACTTACCTATAGAGGATACCACTTAGGAAGATTCAAAAGACATGGAGCCATTGAATTTGCAATTGCTTGAGGACAAGCAACTTGGGAAGGGTAGTTTTGTAACACATCCCATTTCTAATTTATTTAAGTTTGGGAGTGTTTGAGTCACTTTCCTTCTTTGGTCAGGGTTTTAGAGTTTCTCATATTGCCATACCATTCCTTTATTCCTTGCATCCTTGACCCGTTATCCTTGCTAGAAGCAACATTTTGATTTCCTTGATCCCTACTCCTTGCATCGGGTATCTTCAATCCCCATTGTCTCATCTCTCTGCCTATTCGAGCCTATGGATCATTACATCCCCTCACATCTTGGCATTCTTGCATCCCTCCTTGAAACCCTAACTTTAATCCTTCGAAGAACATAAGCCTTCTAAGAGGCATCTCAACTTTTGATTCCCTAGTCCTTGACACCATTGCATCCCTTAGGCATGTGAATCCTTGGACCCCCCAGTGTTGCATCCTTTAGGCACGTGAATTCCCAAACTCCTAGTGTTGGGCCTTGGGAGAATTCTCTACTTGTCCTTCAAGCATGCATTTCCCTAGATCCCTCGTCTTTAGGTATACACTCTCATAGAACCTCGTCATTCAAATGAAGGACTTCACCCACTACAAGGGTCGACCAAGATTGCCGTTAATGTGCCCAAATTTGAATGTAAAATGTTGGAAATCTTTCAACTGCCTCTCAACACGTGTAGGCCCTTGTTAGACCAGCAATCTCTATATAAGGCAAACAAATTTATCAATTTAGACCATCTTTCATCATCTTATCAACAAAGCCCAATCATAGTTTGAGCATTTGTGTTCAGCTATTGGATCTAAGGACAAACACCTTGGGATTTGAAGTTGAGATTCAGTTCCAGCTTGTATTCCATGTGCAAATCTATTATATGTGTTATACTGCACAAACTTCATGTTTTGCTATTTTCCAATCTATTGCTAGAATAGTTTTGGTGGGTATTTCAGATTCGAGTGTTTTATTACTTTTATATGAATATTTTAGCTAAGGCTCGTTACAATTATGACCTTGACAAGTATAATGTACTGAGCTAATTTTTTTGTATTTTGACAATTTTTTGATAACATGCCAACTGACAAAGCACTGCAATATTCCAACTATTCTGTGTATTTGTACAAGTGTTTGACAAAATGACAATAGATATAACAATGCACCAATTGATGTTGCATTCACAAGATCTTTGTAGGAATAACAATGTCTATTTTACCATGAAATTAGATACTATATTATTCTGAATTTCTGATAGAAATCTACTAATTCAGTAGTTGGAAGTAACTATCCACACACATACTTATAACAAAAAATAAATAGAAATTATGACCTTGAAGTTGAAGTTGATAGCTGATTGAATTCCATTGAAAATTCACAATATAATATTAATATCTGGACACTGCCCATTGAGAGCTATACAGCCCTATCTTTCCTTCACCAAGAGCTGTGACCGCCCATTAATATAATCATTGATCTAGCAAATTGTGAATTCCATTCCATTCATGTGATTTGCAAATATTTTCAATAAATATTCGATTCACTTCACAACTAGGGTTTGATCATATCTGAAATAATATTTTGGTTATCCAACGTATAACTCCAAATTAGGGAAAGCACTCAAATATCGATTATTATTTTCTATGCAAATATTTTCGATAATCTTTCATTCTGTAACTTCCTCAAATACCAAAAACAAATCTGGGAATGATTTTCAACTCTTCAGCACAAATCTCCAAAAATTCCAAACATTAAGCACACTTGTGAATCCTGTATGAATCCATTCCCAAATTGGCTAGGAGGTTTTCTGTCCTCGAAACCAATCTTTGTCATAGAGTTTTCATCCTAGGGCAGAAAGATGAACAATTGCTCAATCTCCAAAGTTGGGGTTTAAAAAATAAAATGCCAAGAATGAATTTTCTTTTGCACGCTCTCCTTTTTACACCTCCTTTTTTAATATTTGAAATATTTTGTTTCATTTCCCTCTCAAAGTGACTTTTAAGATTTCTTTTTAATTTAACTTTACATTTGGGCCCCCCAAAAGTCACTTTTTTTAATAAATTGTGAAATATTAATAAAATAGTTAATTAAATACAAGTTGTTCATAAAATGAGTGATTTAATTTAATTTAATTAGTTAATTTATCCCTTACCACACCTCAATTAGCCTATGGGAATTAAAATAGGCTAAGGGTCTTTGCCAATTGATCATGCTTGCAAAGGGGACATTACAATCCTCCCTCCTTGAAATCGCTTGCCCTTAAGCAATTGAATATATGGATGTTGAAATATTTGATCTCTTTCCCAAGTAGCATCTTTTGGAGGCAAATCCTTCCATCGCACTAAATACTCTTTGATGCTACTTCTTCTCAATCTTTTTTCCCTTACATCCAGAATAGCCTCAGGTACCAAAGTCAATTTAACTTCCTTATCCAATAGTGGTAGCTCAAGAGAATGTGAAATATATTGCCCAAGTGCCTTTTGAGGCATGAAACATGAAATACATTGCGGATCTTGCTGTGCTTTGGCAGCTCTAACTCATAAGCAATCTCTCCTATCCTCCTTACAACCTTGTATGACCCATAAAGTTGTGGCTTTAGCTTCTCCGCTCCTCTCTTCTTCAAGAAAGACTGCTTGTAGGGTTGCAATTGCAAGAAAACCAAGTCACCAACATCAAAAGACCTCTCCAATTTGTGTCTAATTGCTTAGATCTTTTGCTGGTTTTGAGTTTGTTGGAGATTTTTCATAAGTGACTCCTATGATATCTTGACTCTCTTGGAACTAATCCTTGGCCTTTGGAACTTAGCAATGATTAAGTCCACAAAAGATGTGACATCATACACATACAAAGCTCTGAAAGGAGTCATGATGATAGAAATGTGATATGTGGTATTGTACCAACACTCACCCAAATATAACGACTTGATCCAAGCCTTCTACTATGTTGCTACACAGTTCCTCAAATACCCTTCTACCCACTTATTGATGATCTTAGTTTGTTCATTTGTTTGTGGGTGATAAGTAGTGCTCAGGGTTTAACTTAGTAGTTGTCAATCTGAAAAGCTCTTGCCAAAACATACTGAGAAATTTGCTATCTTGATCAATATTCCTAGGTAGACCATGGAGTTGAACATGTCTTTGAAAAATAACTCTACAATTTGAGGTGCCTTAACATTAGAAGATATAGCATAGAAATGGGAGTACTTGGTCACTCTGTCCACCACGACAAATATACAATCCTTTCCCTTTGCTTGTGGAAGAGTAGTGATGAAATCCATAGAAATGCTTTCCTATTTCTGCTTTGGAATAGGTAGGGACTGCAATAGTCTTGCTGGAAAATTCTGTTTTGACTTATTCTGTTGACAAGTTAGACACTCCCTAACTTGCCTCAAGACATCATCTTTGAGTCCCTTCCATGTGAAACTCTCCTTGATCTGCTTGTAGGTCTTAAAGTAGCCAAGGTGTTCTGCTAATGGTGTGTCATGAACAACTCTTAATATCTTCTCCTTCATCTTGGATTCTGGAACAAGGTAGATCTTGTCCTTGTACGAAATGAGATCATCTATTACCCTGTACCTACCATCTTGCACCTTTCCTTTCATGACATCACAAGCAAATGCATTCTTGGAATATTCAACCAAAAGATGAACCTTCCAATTTGTTGATATCTTTGTCATTGAGCACAAGGTAGTCTTCCTTGATAGGAAATTTGCAACTGCATTCCTTTTCCCTTTAACATACTCAATATCAAAATCATAGGCCTGTAGTTTGCTTACCTACTTTTGCTTCCTTTTGTTCAAATCCTTTTGCTTGGGCAAGTATTTCAAGTCATTATGATTTTCCCTTACTCCTTATCACATATTTATCCCTTATGAGATATTGTTTGAATTTAGCTAGTGCATGCACAATGGCTAACATCTCCTTATCATAAATTGAAAGCTTACTTTCCATCGCTTTGAGCTTCCTACTTTCAAAAGCTATAGAATGTTTGTTTTGCATTAAGAGAGTTCACATGCCTTCATGAGAGGCATCACACTCTAACACAAAGGGTTGAGAAAATAATGGCAATAGGTAAAACTAGGCACAAACTTATTACCTCCTTGAGCTTGTTGAAGTTTGCTATGTGTTGTACCCAAACCATTTTTTTATTTTTTTTGCTTCATTAAGGCATTTTGCTTAAAAGAGTCTAAATCTTGCTAGAATGATGTCAAAATACAGTTTTTGGGCAAGTCAGCATGGACTTTGGTCAGTGTCATGTGAGTCGTCAGCAAGAATTGGTGAGTGCCTGGAGCTCAGAACCTGAACTTGGGACTCAGAGCAAGATATGTGATGATGGAGAAGCACTTCACGATGAAATTATACTCCTACATGGTCAATTCAGTGGCCAAAATGGTGATTACAGAGATCAAAATATGAAGATTTTTAGCAGAAAAGTAAATTTGCGCCCTTGTAGCCTAGGGGCACCCTTCTTTTTGAAGGTCCAAATCTTGTTGCTTTTGCTTGTAGATGCAATCATTATCTTAAGAATTAGCCCAGCTTTCCGACAAGCTATCCAGCAAGGTCATCTGAGTTGCAGAACTCCGACAACTGAGGTCAGAAGCTGAAGGTACGAGAGGTTGCATGTCACAGAGGATTGTCAGTTTACAGCTTTCTGCGCCCTTGTAGCCTAGGGGCGCCCTTCAATTTGGCTCTTCAGATGATAGAATTTGCAGATGTGGTCTTCCTGAAATCTTTTCTAATCTAGTTTGGTTTCGCAACGCACCAGCTTGCGAGTCAATCCAATATTCTGAGTGATCGTGGCAGAGATTCTACCAGACACGTAAATCAGAGGGTGGAGAAATGTAGTATTTCGCTTGTATTTTTGTAGGCCAGGGGTGCCCAGCCTTTAGGCCTGCCAGATGGGGTTTTTAGCTTTCACAGTCTTCACGAGACTTGTGCGGAATTACTCCAGCTTTCCAACGAGCCCAGCTGTCAATCTTCGGGATTTGGCAAATGCTCGTACGTGCGAGGTCTTTGTAGAACGCTGAAAAGTGAAGACAACCGGAAAATGACCAAGTATAGAGCATATATTTCACCTTGGAAAAGGCGCCCTTCTCTTTGAGGTCTTAGAAGTAGTTTTCTCGCTTCGTCGCCTCCAGAGACATCTCTTGCAACTTGATCTAGCTACGCAGAGAGACAGACGGTGCGCAGATCAGGTCACTCCAGCTCCTAGTATCAAAGGCCAAAGTAGGGTATTTGGTTGAAAGTTGCACTTTTGGGAAAATGGTGTTTGAGCCTTCACAGGCCAGGGGCGCCCTTGCTTTTGGGGTCCTTGATGCAGCTTTTTGGTGCCTTATATACAGTCATTGGATGCGGAATACTTTCAGTCACGCAATGAGCCTGCCATCCAGTTAGTAGGGTTCATCGTTCATCGTCAGCGACAGTTTAAAGCATTAGATGGTAGAATGGAGAAATGACTTTAAGTCTGGTGCCTGGAAATCAATTTAATCAAAGGCGCCTAATTTTTTGAGCTATCAAACGTTGGTTTTAGCAGTTGCAGCTCCTAGTAGACATTTCATCCTTGCTCTGTAGGTTTCACGATGGATGTCCTAGTTTGGTCATAGCCTCACTTAGTCACCCGGAATTCAGAGCTGAATATGGCCGACTGTAACTCTGCAGTCAGCTATAAAATAGGAAGTTAGCAAAAAAGTTAATAACTCTTGCAAACTGACGCCTAGAGGGTCAAATGATGACTTTTCAGAATCAGTGAAGTTTGTTGGACGTATTCAAATGCTTTGACTTTTTTGTCAACTGAATAAAATAATATTAAATATTTATTTTGCATGCCAGCATGAAAGGTGGCGATTTTTCCCAATTAATTCTTTTTCTTTTGCCTCTTTATGCTGAAGGATTAAAATCGCATGAAAAGGCAAATTGAATATTTTATTATTATTTAATCTCCGGGACTCCAAGTCAGTGTTAGTTCAACTGCAGGGGGTCCAATTAGAAACATTCTTTTTCAGGCAGGGTTTTAAAAGCTTGTAGTCATCCTTTATGGTGTGATTTTGCTCTATTTAATCATGGCGCCTATCATTATTCACTCATCTAGCTTCAGAAAATCGTAATTCTTCAAGGCAAAGACGATTTTTCTCTAGAGTTGGGCGATTTTACCAGCAATCAGTGGTAAAAGCATCAAAGATATTCCTTTTGCAGGTATGAGTTCATAGTTATTAGTGAATTTGAAGATCAAGTGGCGATTTTGATAGAGGAGAGCAAAAAAAAACATAGTTCCACGGGGACGCGTCCCCCCCTGAAATACAGCCGTCCCCAAAGTCTCCCCGTTTCCGAGACGCGGAGACTTCAGGGAAACGTCCCCTGCTGCCCCCCGCCGCCCCCCCGCCGTCCCCCCACCGTCCCCCCGTTTCGCCACTGCATTTCTTTGAGGCATTTTGTCAAATAGTTCACATGCCTTGTCTATGCTTCCACATTTTGCATACATGTCTAATAGGGCAGTTGCAACTACAACATCTGACAAAATTCCTCTATCCTTTATGTTTTGATGGATGTCCATACCCTATTCCAAAGCTCCCATTTTGACACAGGCAAGGAGGATGCTGGCAAAGGTTGTATTTCAGCGCAATATGTTTATTAAACTCTAAACTTATTAAGTTATTCCTTAGGATTCTACAGTTATACATTTTTTATATCTAATTTTTTAAGTACTATATGTATTTCAGCGCACTGCACCCCCGCCGCCGTCCCCCTATCGTCCCCCTGCCGCCCCCAAACTTAGACTCCCCCGCCTCCCCGTCCCCGTCCCCGAAACGCGTCCCCTGCCGTACCCCCGTCCCTGTCCTCGAAACCCCGTGGAACTATGATTAAAAAAACGTCTTCCTTCTCTCAAATTCTTCCAAAATTCTCTTAGATTCCATTCGCATGTTTAGGAAACAGGCAAATTTTGGCAAAACTAATCATCTGGATTGACTCTACATAGTTTTTTCAGTAAAACCCATGTGCTAGATTTTTCAGGAAATTTTACTCCAGAGCATCAGTTCTCAAGGCTCTAATTTTCTCAACTGAAAATTCCTTGCATGGTCGAGTAGAAGTCAAATTTTGACATTTTTGACATTCTGGGTTGTCTTAGAATCTTTTTCTGGACAAAACCCTTATCTCAGATTTTTTCCGTGAAAATTGCCCTTCGATAGGCTATTTTTAGCCTCAGCAGGCTATTTTTAGCTTTCCAGAAAACTTGTCAGAATACAGCCGTGTTCACAGTCAATAGGTGAGTTTTTCAAAATGCAATACACTCAGTTCAAATTCAAGACGAAATCGGTCCTGACTCATGACTTCATCAGGATAGTTGATACGAATCTACACAAGGTGCTTCCAGAAGTAGTCTTAGATCCACTCAAGATTAGAGATTCGATACTTCAGAATGTTCAGCAGTCTGGGTTACTTGAGGCTGCCTCCATACCTATCTCAGTTCACTGCATGGAGTTTGTAATTTCTTGTGTTAAGCATTACAACTTTGCTACTCGTGAGATAGTGTTAGTAGATGGACGAGTTATATGCAGTCTCAAGCCCCTAGACGTCGAAAGATGTTTTGGTATCCCTTAGCACCCGAGTAGTTTGGTCATTTCTATGGAGCAGTGTGAGTGTGCATTCAACACTGATATGGACAAGTGTCAAAGTAAGATGGCAGAGCGATGGTTGAAGGAAAAGAAGAACAAATTGCCAGTGTTCCACGGCCTTGGGGGACGGGGAAACGGGGGGACGGGGAAACGCGTTTCAGAGACGGGGGGACAAAGGGCCTAAGTTTGGTGACGGCAGGGAGACGGCAGGGGGACGGCGGGGGGACGGCGGCGGGGGGGTGGCGGGGTGGTAGTGCTGATATAGTTATACATATACTTATAGTACTTGAAAAACTAGTTTTGAAAAGATGTATAACAGTATAACAGTATAAGAATTACATTTCAAATGAAACTATAGGAAATTAGTAAAATTATAACATGGCAAAATTTGAAATACTAAATCTAAATACGAAGATATTTGAATGCTAATTAGTAATTGCTAAATAAAATTTGACAAATGAAATTGTCAAATTGGAGATTTCTATTATATCGCCAAATATGAATATCTGATGTCATATGAGATATCACAAAGTTTATAAAGATGATTAATTGATTACATGATTCATCATTACAATGAGTAGCATTACAAAATGAAAAGACAAAATGCCAAAATGTCAAAACTCAAAATGTAGTGAATGGAAGCCTCTAATCATCTACAAACTCCTCATCATTGGAACTGCTGGACTCCACAAGGTCAAGATCCCTCAAGCTCACACCAACCAGCCCTGCATATGAAGTGGTAGGATCATCCTCATCAATCTGTGAAGGCTCCTCTAGCTCCACATCCCATCGTGCCGTTGGACTCTCCTTGTACACAACTGTCTTGCGGTCCATGAGACGGAAAGCACTGTGTACAGCCACAAGCTTCTCTGCTCTCTCAGAGGTAAGTCTGTTCCTCTTAAGAGAGTGGATGAAGCTATATGTAGACCAGTTCCTCTCAGCAACTGAAGAATTGGAAACCTGGGATAGTAGACGAATAGCTAGAGTGGTGGTCAAAGATTTCGAACCATGACAATTCCACCACAAAAGTGGGTCCTCCTGTGCCATAGAAACTATATCCACCTTTGTTGCATCTGAATAGCCTCTAAGAGTGGCAAATCTGGTCCACTTAGTGCAAATTGTGCTGGCATCTGTAGAATCATACATCTTCTCTATGCACCTAAAGAAACCTGCCTTCACCTCATCATCCCGAATTAGTGTCACTCTACTCGGTCTAGCCATGTACCACTTAGGATTGAAGGCAAAGGAAGCCATATGCAAAGGAGTGTTCAACTTGTCCCATCTGCACTGAATGATTGGCCAGATGTGCTCATTGTAGAATGCTAGAGAGGGGTCCTTCACTCGCACAACAACCCTCATCTGGTCAAGCATAGAGTCGATGCACTCATACACCTCTCTAAGGTTAGGTGCATCCCCATCCCCATATCTAATAACCTGGAATACTGGAGAAATGATGGAGACAATGTATTTCGCATCAGTCCAAAACACATCACTCTTCACTATCTCCTTCACCCTTCTCCCTTGTGCTGTCTTGGCCTCGGCCCACCTATTCCACTCATTAGTAATAACCATGAGTTGCAATGCCTCTTGCAACTCAATCATTCTCTCCAAGAGAATGAAATATGATGCATATCGGGTCTCCACCGGTTTCAAGAACTCCTTCGCGAAGGTCCTAAAGAGTGCATGGGAAGTGTGGTGGTTGCAGATAAACATCTGCACATCTCTCGCATCGGTGACCACTCCTCTAATCCAATCAATCTTCCCCATGTCCTTGAGTGCATTGTTCATGGCATGCACACAACATGGGTCCACCAAATATGTCTATAGGCTGTCTCAATGAGTTTCCCTGCTGCTCTACACACATGGGCTGCATTTGTGACTACTTGGACCACATTTTGTGGCCCAACCTCCTCAATAGCCTCCCTGAGGACATGAAACTGAAAATCAACATCTTTGCGATGCCCTGTACAATCAACTGCTTTAAGGAAGTATGGGCCCTCTGCACATGTGACCATGATGTTGATGAGTGGACGATGGCTAATGTCCATCCACCCATCCATAACTATACTGCACCCAGATGCCACCCAACATGCCTTCATCTTCTCCATCAAAATATTGATCTTGGAATAGCACTTATCCAAGATCGAGGTCCTCATTCACTTGGTGGCACATATGATGTTCCTCCCTTCGCCACCATAGCCATCATCTCCCTATAATAAGGAGACAGTGTAACATGAAATGGAATGCCATTGGCAAAGAAGAACTTGCCAATGGATTCATCTATCTCATCTCTCAGTTGCACATTAAACATATTAGCTATGGGGTTACTCTGTGATGTCTACAACTTGCGTTTCCCTGTGGCTGTCCCCCTAGCGACACTAGAAGTGGAAGTGGATGAAGATCCAAACATCATTCCTCCCGTCTGAAAAGTATGTGGCACTGATGCATGATGGGTTTGCTGAAGGGCTGCCCTAGCAGTCAAAGTAGTAGGGACTGAAATATTTGTGTCCTCTGGAATGCCCCAAAGCTTGTTAAACTCCATTCTATATTTTATATTTTGAGCCTCCTTCAAAAACTTACAATGCTCCACACCTTTTCCTGTCCAAAAAAGAAAGTGTGCATTCACTCGAGTGATGCTACCAAACCAATCAGTCCCACAAATGTTGCACTTCCACTTCCTTGTTCCCCCACCTGATTGTGATGTGCCTTGTATTCTTGTAGCAAACTGTTTTAGAGGAGACTTGCGGATCAAAATGACCCCTAGCAAACTCTGCCAACAATTCTGAAGGGCAGCCTGTACTAGCTGGTGCACTCGCCATGGAACTAGATTGGGCTGCAGGATCAGCCCCATGGTCATCCCCCTCATTCTCAGGTTCAAAATCTGAATCATGTTCACTATGAGAATGGATTTCCATGTCATCCCCACTCACATCTTGGGTGCTCATCGTGAAAGTGACACTGCATTTCACAAAATTAAAATAAAATCAGCCTACTTTAACAAATTGAAACAATGAAATACAAATTGAAATAACAAATTTGAAATTTTAATTTTGAAAACAAAATTTACAATTTATAATTTAAAAATCAGCCTACTTTAATTTTATATTATTTAAAAATTTAAATAAAAATATTAAATTAACAAATAATAAAATTTGATGTTGAATCTTGAGGGCAAAATGATGAAGATGAATGAATCATTCATCATTTTGCCCTCAAGATTCAACATCAAATCTGATTTTGAGATGAATAAGAAAAAAAAAAAGTTTAATTAACTTTAATATTAAAATTTTAAAATAAAAAATTTGATGTTGAATCTTGAGGGCAAAATGATGAATGATTCATTCATCTTCATCATTTTTCCCTCAAGATTCAACATCAAATCTGATTTTGAGTCTTTGAGATGAATAAGAAAAAAAAAACAAGTTTAAACTTAGAAAATAAAACAAAAACAACAAGAAATTTGAAAAAAACTTCAAAAACCCTACCTTGTGCTTGAAAAATCTCTCCAAAATGAAGTAGAATCCTCTTCCTCCTCTTCTTCTTACTCCTTCTCACTCCTATCACACTTGCAATCTCTTTTTTCACTCCTTCAATCAGACTTCTTCACTGTTTTTCCTCCTCTTCAGCTGGCTGCAAAAAAAATCAGTCTTTGTAAATGTGATTGAAATGATAAAATGAATTGGTTTTGTCTTGTTTTGGAGGAAGGGGTGGGGCCCACACCAAATTAGGGCAACAATAAAACAAAGAAAAATCAAAATTTATTTAATTTAAAGTGTTATTTCGGCCCATTGATGCGTCTCTAGACGGGAGACGGCTAGGCGTCTCCACGTCTCCCGAGAAATGCCTGGGCGTCTCCCTAGGAGACTTGGAGACCTGGAGACGTCTCTAGGTCTCCAAGTTTCCTTGGGAGACGTGGAGATGTCTCCCCGTCTCCAGCGGAGCTCTGGCGGCGGTGGCAGGACAGTAGGAGACGCCAAGTACCCGTCCCCCCGTCCTCTAGACATCCCCATTTCCGAAATGCGACCAAATTAGGGGGGAAATGCGTTTCCGTGGAACACTGTAAATTGCCAAACAACATAAGTCGTGGTGAATACAAGGATGAGTATGCGATTCTAATTACACTCTTGAATCTTGTCTCAGGTCATGCAAATGCCAACATTTTTCAACCTTGGATGTATTACATCATTGGTCAGATCATCTCCGGGCAAGAGCATTATGATTGGGCATCCTTCATTAGTGATATTCTCCATGAGCAAATCACCGGTTTCCTAGTTGCCCACGAGTTTCGCATGTGTTCCTACCTCGTGTACTTGATCGCTTATCAGGGTCAGTTTAGAGGGTTAAACATGGTGGGCATACTCAGTGTTCAGAAAGTCTATCACTACTATGATCAGCTTGAGTTCACTAAGGCTGAACGTCACTTCAAGCATGTTCACAAGGCTTTTTTGACTTACACAGTGAGAAACTTGGACTGGGAGTTGCACATTCATATCTCGGCGGTTGCTAGAGCAACGATGGTTGATTGGGCGGATTGGTTCATTCAGTTCCCTACATACACCTACATCCGCTTATATGGATTTACAGGAAATCCAACCATGCTTCCACGCTATCCTTCGGATAGGACAGTTTTCATGGAGTTCTTGAGGCAGTTACATGATGTTCATCGTCTTTTGCGCCGTAAGCATAAACAGGTTGCCAACTTTCCCATACAGTTCGGAATCTATTGGTGCAAAATGGTAGTTGATGCCAAAGTTGCAGGACAGGAGTTGGAGAATTGCAAACTCAAGTATCTTGTTTATGCTCACACCTATGATCCTTGGGGTTATGCAGAGTGTCTTGGCAGTCGTTCATACCATAAGCCTACAATGGAGGACTATTGGGTGAATTGCGAGGACGACTTTGAGGTGCGTAGACACAGCTATGGCCGCTTCTCTCTCTTGCAGATTTCTGTCTTCTTGGCAGAAGATGTGGGAGGTTTATCAGATGATGAGGGAGAAGTACTTCCTCAATTTTTTAGAGAGCAGGTTGATACACAACCACTGCCGACAGTTGATTGGTACGCCAAGGAGTATTCATCAGTAAAGGAGAGGTCAAGTAGAGTTATCCAAAACAGTATACTTTACCTCGACAACAAGAAGCCCAGGAGGGTAAATGTGCCTAGAGCAGAGCCGCCATTGGTGGATCCTTTGTTACCTTCCTCGTTAAAACCAAAACAGAAGAAGAGGAGTAATCGTCCAAAGAAGGGTCAAGCACCTAACAACTCAAAAGGTAAGACGCTTGCCATCGATACACACACAAAGCCTGTTAGAGTGCCAACTCAGAGTTTACCAGAGCCTGAGATACAACCTCGTGTTCTATCACCGACACCAGAGCAGTCTCCAGTCCCAATTCTCATTGAATTGGACTTAGATTCGCCACCTCGCAGCAGCTCTTCAACATATTCACTCTCGTTAGAACCTCTCATTGCTAGTACAGATCCTTCTAGTGGCATTAGCTGAGACCAGTCTTGGATTGAGGCTCAACTAGGAAGGAAGAGGAGGCAGCCGTCCTATGTCCTTGATCATTCTGATTTTGATCAGGCTTACCAGGATGTGCCAGACAAGAGGATCAAGAAACAGGTCCACGTGGAGAGGAATGCTGATATGGAGATCGTCATTGAGACTGCCATACCCCCAGAGGGGAAGAGTTTGGATGAGATTGAAGCTCAAGTCTTCGAGGTGATCACAATCAACCTTGGTCGAAGCACCCACCAGACACAAGTTGATCTCCTATAGGTTGCTACAGACAACGCCAAGGATAGAATACTGAAGGACGGAGGAGACAAAGCAACCCTCAAGGCTGAAATCAAATAGCTTCGTCAGTACATTTCTAGCCTTGTACACAGGTCAGATGTTATCACCACACTCCCACCGATGCTTGAGCCACCAGCAGAACAGGGTCAGCTTGATCACCTAGTTGCATACGACAAGCGTTTGGAGGAGTGGGAGGAGGAGTTTGTTGCTAGAGGCCGCTTTGTGCTTGCAGAGCTATATCAGTTGTGGTACAATGTACGCGAACTCCGTCTACGTCTCCAAGATGAGGAGAGAGACATGGCGATTAACAGACCCTAGGATGAGATTATGATTTCTCACCTGAGTGTAGCATATGAATTAGTCACAGATGTAGAAGATAAAGAGGCTATCTACTCTTGGAAGACATAGTTGGTTTTCAAGGCAAAGATAGAAGAGACAATGGCATCAGAGTTGGCTGAGAGTAGAGAGCACGTCACTAGTGCACTCCAATATGTGAGAACTCTCGTGTCCCACATACCATGCCGATATCAGATTGAGGGTGGTGCGTATGTTGAGCTTGTTGACGTACAGTCAGAGCTCCAGGCACTCATTCATAGTATTTTCAGTGGGGAGACCGTTGGTTGTAAGATGGATTAGCTTACAATCATGTTAGCGTTGTTCAATGAAGCAACTAGGAGCAGAGGTGAACTTCAGTCCTAGATCACACTTGGTGAGGACATGCTGCACAGACATAACATACTTTAGCAGAGTATCAGTGCTCCAAACAATGACGCAGTCAACAACCTCGTGGAGGGGTTGGTTGCTCGAGATCATGGCCAGTAGACTTCAGTTCCCACCTCTCAGGATAGACATTAAACACAGGAGTTAAACTTGGCGTTACCTTTTCAAGTTAACTCGCTGTCACATCTCATGCATGTCTATTCTGGGATTATCTATGTTCACTTGGAGTTGCATTTAGGGTTTTCGTTAATTGATGGTAGTGTTCCAGTTAACTTGCTTTCAATAAGGACGTGCATGCTTGCACACTGTCCATTTAGATTAATTGTATCAGTTAACTGATGGTAGCTTTCTAGTTAACTGTATAGTTTGCTTTATTAGGGTTTAGCAATAATCTTGCATGCATTGCAAGACTATAGTTGACTCAAGGTGATTTTAGGGTTCCCTACACCTTTTGATGTCTATAAATAAGAGCTTTTGCTCATTTGTACATAACTTTTGCATGCGATAGTAATATATGCTGAGCCAGATTTTCCTGTAGTATTGCTATTCTGTATCTGTTCACTTTGGTTGGATGATCATTGTTCTTGTGTTTTTGTGATTATAAGCTTATTTCATATCTACACCTTGGAAAGGTGTCGTCACCTCCTTGGGAATTTAGAATTAAGACTTATCGTTTGTTGTTATTGTGTTAATGCACTTTGTTTCATGTCTACACCTCAGAAAGGTGCCGTCACCTCCTTGGGAATTCAGAAGTAGAGTTCATTGTACTGGTGTAGTTGCCAAGAACTTTTCTTTCAGCCTATGCCTCAGAAAGGTGTCGTCGCCTCCTTGGAAATCCTGTCTTTGATGTTATCGTATAATCATTCACCTCCTTAGAAATCCTGTCTTTGAAGTTATCATATAATCATTCCCGCTCCGTTTCCTCATGCTCTGATATCTTGAGGGCATTGGATAGTTAAGTTACTTAGTTTTGAGTTGTAGTTAGGTCCTGCGAAACCAAAAAAACCTTGGCTGCAACGTTCGAAGTTTATTGCAAACCTTGTGCCTCTTTCAGCTGAGACAAAAAGATAGGAAATAGTTTAGTTTACTTTTCAAGCATTTTGTCCGCACAACGAGGGAGCTTCCCCTCCTAATTTGAAGAGCACTCATCACGTAGTGTGCATAGCTGTCCGTACCAACTTGCACTCCAGAGGTGTTAGTTGTTACACCAACACTATGTTGCATAAGTCTAGATGAAAGACCTCTTCTTGGTCAAGTCTATTAAGGGTGTTGCCAACTGCGAAAATTCCTAACAAATCTCCTGTAATAGCTACACAAACCAAATAATCCCCTCAGATGGTTTAATATCTTAGGTGGTGGCCAATCTAAAATGGATTGAATCTCATTCTAATCCGCTTTGACTCCCTTTGTACTAGTCACATGCCCCAAATATAAAATTTCTATCATCCCAAATTCACATTTAGACGCTTTGGCATATATTGATTGTGTCTCCGTAATCCCCAAGACCTCATCAATATGTTTGAGATGATCCTCTTGTGTTTTGTTGTATATTAGAATGTCATCAAAGAAGTCATGTACACATTTTTGCAATTATTTATTAAATACTTGATTCATACATGATTGAAATGTAGCAGGTACATTGGTCAATCCAAAAGGCATGACCAAGAAGTTTTAGTGTCCATAGTGGCATCTGAACGCAGTCTCATGAACGTCCTCTTCTTTGACTTTAATCTAACGATACCTTGACCCAAGATCAATCTTCTAGAAGTGAACTGCCCCATGCAACTCATCAATCAACTCATTGATCTTGGGGATAGTGTACCTATTCTTAATTGTTCTTAATTGATATACATCCTTAGGGTTCGATCCTTCTTAGCCAAAACTATTGAAGAAGCAAAAGGACTAGAATTAGGTCTAATATGTCCCATATCAAGTAGCTCCCTAATGGCCTTCTTTATTTCCTGCTTATGCCCTCTTGGGTGGTGACAAGGGGTAGTGATGATGGGCTTGCCCCCCTCCTCCAACTTGATGACATGTTTGTGATGTCCTATTTTATTCATGCCCCGCTGAGAAATATATTCTTTACATTTTCACCTTAATGCTGGCTGATCCCTATCACCATTTTTTATATGAAATTGACTTCTCTTTCAAATAGGGGCCGACCTCACGATCAGTGGCCAAAACTTGCATATACACAAAGCTAATGCTGCCCGATCACAGCCTGCACAAAAGATTAAATACTGATTAAGGTGATTGCAAGCCTACAACAGAAATTAAAGAGCCTTTAGGACAAATATTGCATGTAGCGATTCCATAAAAGAGCCCCTAAAGGCAGCAAACTTTATTTAAGGCAACAAACTTTAGTTTAAGGCAGCGATGAATAATAATTTAAGAAGTTTAAATGCAGTGATCAAGGAAGGGGTGCATCCTTTGTTAAGGATGCAAGGAAAATAAAAGTTGTGACTCTTCACCCCACCTTGAGGGGTATATAAGGAGTGCATCATTTAGTAAAGGATCATCGATGAATTAGAAAACTGGAAAATCAGCAGATGGGAAACAAAGGAATAATGATTGGAAGTTATAAGAGATCTATTGTATTAAAATAGTAATAGCAGAAATATATTTGGGAAGTAAGTTTTTATATATATATATATATATGGAAATTACTTAGGAATAATGATATATATCTATATATATATTATATACTATCATGCAATAATGATGCTTGCAGCAATTATAATCCTTATTAGTAACTATTCATTTGAATTAATTTATTGTAATGTCCCATTTTTGATGGTAATGAGGAAGTAATATTATATAATTCTCAAAAGTTAAAAATATCAAAAAGGAGAATTAAATAATAACCATTTAATATTATTACCTAAAGTTAATTAAAGGTAATAATTAAATAATTAATAAATGTTTATAACTGCACAAAACCATCAAATAATATTATAAAAGGAGCTTTGGTTTTGGGAAATGGTGTTGTGCTTATTATTCTCTTCAACATTAATTTGAGAGTTTCTCAAATTTGTTCTCGGGATGGATGCCTGGGAAAACCATTTTCGGTAGTGAAACCATTTTCCCTAGATGGTCTTGGAAGAATCATTCAGATTCTTCAATTGGATCATATTGAAATTGGTATTGCAGGAGTTTAGTTTTTCCAGATTGATCAATATTTGCACTCTAAGAGGGTTTCTTATTATTGATCGATTATATCTGATCAATAACTCATTTTCTATGGCTGTTTGGATATCTCTTCAGACTGGGTGATCATTTGCATATATTTATTTTGAAGTTCTCCATTTATTAGTAATGGATGGCTATATTTATATTATGAGGAGGCGGCACAATATTCCTGAATATATTGGTGATTTGATATAATACATATGAAGATAGGGAGATCGATGAACTTGTTATGGCATATCGACAGGCGTGAAATCTTATTGTATGATGATTATATATTCCTGCTTCCATAATATACTATTGGGCCCTCTGAAGTTGTATCATTGCCGACTATTGTAAAGGCATATCAGGATTGGGAGTGTGGCTATTTCACAAGGCCGACGTGGCATTACTTCTGGCACAGATTTGTCTCTTCATAGCAATCATTTTATTAGCCCCCACCTTATTATTTGGGAATCATGGGTGATTTCTTAACAACCTTGGAATATAATTCCACAATATTCTTGAGCCGCCTTGTCTATAGTTTATCATATCGAATGGAATGATATCCAATGCCAAGGATTGGTCCGACCAAGAAAGGCTGGCATGGAGTTTGAACAATCAACGACATATCATCCTTTGCCTATAGTTCACATGAATAGCACCCAAGTTGCATACAGTTTGCGGGTTATTCAATAATAAATGAGTGAGGCTGAAGAAGTCGTGAGTTTCTTTGAGCCGTGGCCCATGGAGACATAATGATAGCATGGAGTATTTGGGTATGGAAGACACCATTATATCTCGTGACTATTCAAAAAGGTATCGCAGGTCCAATAGAGACTTATATGAGCCATGACCCAATCAAAATATTTTTGCCAACATATTGCTCCTGTAGTGATTGCAGCATATATGAAATAGGTGTTTCACATCCTGGCTGACACATCAGCAAAGATTGCTTAGAAGATTAGTTTTGGTGAATAAGGTCAGACCTAAACTAGAATTAAATATCTAGTACTGTATAGCTGCAATTATCAAGATGATTATCACAATATGAAATTTGAGTACCAATTGTGTATCAAACTGTGAATGTCAAATGCTAAGAAATATTCATAGTTGCCATCTCTGTAAATATTCAATGCTCAGAAATATCGATTGTTGCAATATTTATAGACTTTCTATACAATATTCAATTGATGAATACTAAGCCATTGCCTTAGAAGAGTAGTCTCATGATAGGTTCAATATATGCAATTACCATTTAAATACATCCTGGGATTAACATTATATCTGCAAGCAAGGAAATTGTTTGACAAAAATGCTTGCATCTGTCAAACTATGATGATTGTAGAAATTTAATTAGTTTTGGCAACGGTCTTTACAATGGTATTAGAGTTGGTGTTCTTGCTAGCCTGTAGGGTTTATGAGTGACAGAGAGAGGAGATACTACAATAGGGAGATTAAGAAACAGTGGCAACCTACACAAGTTCCTGAAGGGGAAACTGCCTTTGGTATTTTGGGAATTCACCAGAGATCTCCTTCTGGCAGTGGCACTGACTCCTCTACAGGAGGTGGTGCACATATAGAGGCAGTTGATGGAATTAATGAACTCGACCTATTCTCAACAACAATAACAACTGTAATGACCATAACAGGGGCAACAATGGTCAAGGAGATAATTCAGTTAATAATCAGACTCCTAACCTACGTACTGCTCCTGCACGCTCAAGGCCCTTAATGCCTATTTTCCCACCTAGAGTTGAGCCTCAGGAAGGCAATGAGTTTACATTGTTTGACTTGCAGGAACAAATCAAACAAGATTGGGTTGATGCAAGACCAGGTTTTCAACATGATATTTCCCTCCGTGATTACATAGACCTGAGGATGACACATATGCCCAATAGGGGTAACAAAGAACATCACAATGGTCTTAGGAGGAAGGCAAATTGAGTTTTCCTTACTTTGATGGATTAGGGAAAGCATCAGCACATGCCTGGGTTCAGAAAGTTGATACATATTTTCAGCTTAATCCAATGCCTGAATATGAAGCCATCAAATATGCTGTCTTACATCTAGACAAAGTACCTCATGAGTCGTGGCATCATGGTATGATCACTATGGGCCATGACCAGATTACATCATACGCTGACTTTACAGAAAGGCTTATCGAGAGGTTTGACAAGAGGGACCCTGAATTCCATTTCAAGTAGGTGGCATAGCTGAAGTAGTGGGGTATAGTTGATAACTACATTGTTGATTTCCATAGACTCGCTATTTTGGTTACAGATGTTTTGAAGAGGAGATTTATTGTGCTTTTCATGAACAGATTGTCTGATCCATTAAGAGGTTGGATTAAGGCGCTTAACCCACTCACATTGCAGGATGCGATCAAAAGGGCAAGAGATATGGAGTTTTCCACTTCGAAAACCAAAATTCAATCAAAAGGAATTCCATCTAAGGACGAAAAGCAAGAAGACAAATTAGATATGAAAACTTCTAATCCACCTAAGACTACACCTCTAAAGTTGGATTTTGACTTGAGAGAGTTATGAAAGAAGAAATTGTGTTTTACTTGTCATGAACCATGGGAACCCGGTCACATGTGCCTTGGGAAAGGTAAAGCATACTACATTTAGGTCACTTTTGACACAGATGATAGGGTAGCAGATACTAGCTTAGGAAGTGAGCATGAGGAGGCACAAGGTACCATTCCCTGCCTAATAGGAGGTTCTACGTATCATCCTTTTCAAGTGAAACTGTTGGGACAAAAGGTAACATGCTTGGTGGACAATGCGACAACTCATAACGTCATTAATGAGGCTCTTGTATTGAAGCAAGGAATACAATCTAAGGACTTTCCAAAATTCAGGGTCATGATGGCCAACAGATTCAAAACAAGTTGCAATAGGATGGTTCAACAGTTGAGCATCCAGTTGGATGAGTACACACTTACTAACGATTTTTATGTGATGATTGGTGAGACATATTATATTGGGAATTCTGTGGTTGCACTCAATTGGTAAATATAGTCAGAATTTCTAAACAAGGGAGTTGGAGTTCACTATTGACAGGAGGAAGATAGTGTTGAAGGCATGGGACAATGATCCTTAGAATGGAGTAACAACGAAGGGGTCGGAAACATTGTTCGCACATTCATAAGTCGTTTCCAAATTGATGAATATGGAAATCAGAGTGGTGCAACAGAAGTTGGATAAAGCCCTTGCTGGGGAGTTTGTAGAATTTATACAAAGGATCATTCGATTTATTGTCAGGAAACATAAAGCAATATTTACAGGTAGGTTACAGTTGTGTGTTTACAACAAAAGTTTGTACAAACTGCCTTGATTGGTATGGGATCCTGGAGCCGGATTGCTTGAGGGCAAACAATATTGGGCAGGGGGACTTGTAATGTCCCATTTTTGATGGTGATGAGGGAGTAATATTATATAATTCTCAAAAGTTAAAAATATCAAAAAAGAGAATTAAATAATAACTATTTAATATCTACCTAAAGTTAATTAAAAGGTAATAATTAAATAATTAATAAATGTTTATAATTGCACAAAACCGTCAAATAATATTATAAAAGGAGCTTCGGTTTTGGGAAATGGTGTGAATGATTATTATTCTCTTTAGCATTAATTTGAGAGTTTCTCAAATTTGCTCTTGGGATGGATGCTGGGTAAACCATTTTCGACAGTGAAACCATCTGCCCTAGATGGTCTTGGAAGAATCAATTAGATTCTTCAGTTGGATCATATTGAAGTTGGTATTGCAGGAGTTTAGTTTTTCCAGATTGATCAATATTTGCACTCTAAGAGGGTTTCTTATTATTGATCGATTATAATTTATATCTGATCAATAACTCATTTTCTATGGCTGTTTGGATATCCGAGTCTTCAGACTGGGTGATCATTTGCATACATTTATTCTGAAGTTCTCCATTTATTACTAACGGATGGCTATATTTATATTATGAGGAGGTGGCACAGTATTCCTGAATATATTGGTGATTTGATATAATACATATGAAGATAGGGAGAACGATGAAATTGTTATGGCATATCGACAGGTGTGAAATTTTATTATATAATGATTATATATCCCTACTTCAATAATATACTATCGGGCCCTCTGAAGTTGTATCATTGCTGACTATTGTAAAGGCATATTGGGATTGGGAGTGCAACTATTTCACAAGGCCAATGTGGCATTACTTTTGGCATAGATTTGTCTCTTCATAGCAATCATTTTATTAGCTGCCACCTTATTATTTGGGAATTGTGGGTGATTTCTTAGCAACCTTGGAATATAATTCCGCAATTTTCTTGAGCCGTCTGTCATAATATTGTCTACAGTTTATCATATCAAATGGAATGATATCCAACACCAAGGATTGGCGGGACTAGGAAAGGCTGACATGGAGTTTGACCAGTCAGCGACATATCATCCTTTGCCTATAGTTCACATGATAAGCACCAAGTTGAATACAGTTTGTGGGTTATTCAATAATAAATGGGTGAGACTGAAGAAGTCTTGAGTTTCTTTGAGCTGTGGCCAGTGGAGACATAATGATAGCGTAGAGTATTTGGGTACGGAAGACACCATTATATCTCGTGACTATTCAAAGAGGTATCATAGGTCTAGTAGAGACTTATATGAGCCGTGAGCCAATTAGAATATCTGCCAACATATTGCTCCTTTAGTGATCGCAACATATATGAAATAGGTGTTTCACATCTTGGTTGACACATAAACAAAGATTGCTCAAAAGATTATTGCTAGCGAATAAGTTAGACCTGAACTAGAATTAAATATCTAGTACTGTATATCTGCAATTGTCAAGATGATTATCACAATATAAAATTTGAGTACCAATTGTGTATCAAACTGTGAATGTCAAATGCTAAGAAATATTCATAGTCGCCATCTCTGTAAATGTTAAATGCTCAGAAATATCCATTGTTGCAATATTTATAGAGTTGCCATACAATATTCAATTGATGAATACTAAGGCATTTCCTTTAGAAGAGCAGTCTCATGATAAGTTCAATATATGCAATTACCATTTAAATACATCCTGGGATTAACATTATATCTGCAAGCAAGGAAACTGTTTGACAAAAATGCTTGCATCTGTCAAAGTGTGATGATCTTAGGAATTTAATCAGCTTTGGCAAGGGTCTTTACATCTATTTGTTTCTCTTTAAGCAATATCTTCTGAATATTGAGAATAGATCGAATGACAAGGCAATTGGAGCAGATCAAACATAATTATCTGTACACAACAAACGAGGGGATAAGTCAACATTTGTTAATATATTTGCTTCTTAGAATATAGCAATCTTATATTTTAGCAAGTATTGTTGTATGCTCTATCATGATTATTGTGATATATTTATTATTGTATAATCTCTATGAATCTGGATGTATTTAGTGTTTGCAATTCTCATCGATGCACCCATGAGGGGAATGGGGGAAATTCTAGTAGGTTGAGTAGATACTAATTTCTTTCTACATATGCCACTCCAAGCTGGCCACTTGGGGCCAAGGTGGTGAGTATTTTCCCTTGTGCTTAGAAAAGGGAATCTACGGGCCTCCTATTGTAGTTTCTCCCCAATCTCTACATGGATTGGTTGTTGAACGTAAGAGGGATGGATAAGGTAGCATGGATAGGGAATGCATATACAAGTTTATCCACTAAGTACGCCACCCCATGTTGGATGATTGTGTGTCTGCCACTTGGGGCCAAGAGGGATGGTATATCCGCACTTGGGCTTGGTATGGATAGCTTCGGACGGACTTATCATGTTTCTCATCCAAGTCCTTGATGCAAAGGACTCAACTAAACCAACTTGACACTTTCAAAAGACTGATCCACTTGCAACCATGCTTTGGTGCACTCTAATGCAACTTGGTAACCTTGTCCATGAAGCCTAAAAAACCCATTCAACAAATCCAAACTTGTGAGACAATGCCAAAGACTTTGACCAAACAATTACAATGAAGGTTTATGACTGTAAATGAAGCAAAAATGCAACAAATTGTCCTAAAGTTCTCCTTCCCACGTGCAAATGGAGACTCCAAACCCTGCATGGATGATGAACACATCAAAACAGAATTTCCTACAAGGTTTCATCGTTTTCCCATGGTGGGAACTCAAGATATAGCATTTTTTCAATGTTTAGAAGCCCTAGGCAGGGTTTGGGACAGTTTTTACCAAAATGCTTGTAACTTTTGCAAATCTCAACGGATTCGAGTCAAACAAAAGGCATAATAAAGTTAAGAGACCCCTTCAACCTCTCCAATCAGCCTCTAGGCCGTACCAGCAAGAACAATGCCGTACCATGTGACATAACAGGAAATTCATGCAAGAAAACACAGTTTTGATGTGCAAGAATGAAATGAACAGTCATTAATAACTTTCACAAAACAAATAATGAGGCCAATTGCTTTGGTGAGATTGAAGAGAACATTAATATAGACTTTCCCTCAAGATTTTATCAAGATCCAATGCTGGAAAAGAAAGTTATGACCTTTTTCCCAAAATTGGAAACCCTAGGCAGAGTTCTAGGCAACCTGCACCAAATTGCTTATAAATTTTGACAAACTTAATGAAATTCACTCAAACAAAAAGCATATTAAACTAGATTCATGTCTTCAACTTTTCCCATAGGTTTCAAGCCCGTACTGTACCGTACATGGCCGTACCATAAAAAACTCAGACTGAAAAAAACAGTAAAAACTGGAAAATGCAGTCCGATTTCATGACAAATTTCCTTTTCTTTCATTCCCTTCTTCACCAACCTTCTCCATCCTCTAAATTCAAAATTACATTGCATATTTACTATATTACAACCCATTCCAACTATTTGTAATGGTTTCTTAATTTGCATGTAACCTTTTCTTGCTTATTTGCCACTTTGCCAAAGTTGCATGACAACTTTTTAGCAATATTTGACAACTTTTACATTTTTAAACCAACGACCCTATTAACACTCCAAAATGGATCAACATGATCCCACATGGTCATAAATGACCTTATTAGACACCAAAACACACAAACAACCTAAAATCCAAAGTTTTGCAACTTGACTCTAAATGCATCAAAAGATGCCCCTGCATCAGTCCCATTATTATCAAACTTCCAATATGCATTATGGCTATTGTGTAGTTTATAATTTTGAAATAATTATATATTTTTACATGGTTTAAATAGATAAGACATTTATTATATATATATATGATGATATGAATTATATTCCAATATTATCTAACATAATTGTAGGACCTAAACCAAGATTTATCTTGCTTAAAGCATTTAATTGGTAAGTTATAACCCTAACTACATTAAACTTGTGATTCTAGGGTAAGATTTAGAGCTATCGCAAATGGGGACATTACAATTTTCGAAGCCCCTATCTAGTGGTCTACTTGGAGGAATATCACCAAACACCAAACTATGTTTTTCCCAATAGTGACTGAATATCAATGTGATAAGCTCTCTTATCCTTTGAAGAAGCTTTTGTAGAAATAAAACATTAGGCTACCCATGCAATCCCACCATGCTTGAAAAGAGCCTTCATATTCTTTGCAATGACTACTTTGGGTGCTCCATTAGACATACCTTGAAGTACTATTTTTTCCCCATTTGCTTTGAACTTCAACTCCTTAGTTTGAAAGTTTTGCGAGTACTTCCCAAGAGAATGTAGCCACTATATTCCCAAAACCACATTTGTTTCTCCAATTCCCATTGCATAAAAAACATTTGTCACCCTATGGCTGCCTAGCATGATGCTCAACTGTGGTATCTTTTTGGTGCATGCCATAGTAAACCCATTTGCAACCATTACATTAAATCCTTTGAAATCTGCCACCTCAAGCCCTATCTTCGCCACTAGGCCCTCATCAATAAAGTTGTGGGTTGCCTCACTATCGATCAAAACAATCACTCTTTGACCATGCAGACTCCTTGAACTTTGAATGGATTGTACTTGGGTGTACTTGATAGAGTAGCAAAAGTCCCTTGTGTAACTCCTCCAACCATTTGGTTTCTTGGTTTAGCATCTTCCTCTTCATGTTCAATTCTTGACTCCACTTCCTCCTTTTCTTCTTTATTATCAAAGACAACCTCAATGTAATGAACCTTGCCCCTTTCAAGGCACCTGTCACCTAGCTTCCGTGGCTCATTGCATGATTCCTCCACAACTCATTCTTTGTCTCATCCACATTTGTCTCTTTAGGCCATTCCTTGTATAAAAGGCTTCTTTTCTTTCTTTGGTGGGAATGACTTAGGCCGATTTTTTTTTGGTGTGAAAAACTTTATGTTTTTTGCCCTTTTTATTGCATCTTGTAGCGAAGGTGGATCAAATGCCTTTGTCCAACCTCTATGTGGTTCAATAACCTCAAAGAATAAAACAAGAAGTATCCTCTTTGGTATATCAGGAACCATCATGAAAAGCTTTTGAAATTGAGACACATAATTGTCAACTAAGCCATATTGCTTCAGTTGTGCTAGCTCCTTGAAATGTAGTTTCAAATCCTTTTTGTCAAACCTATCAATTAGTCTCTGGTTAAATTTTTCTTAAAAGTCTATGAGACTATGCCATCCCATGATATCACCAGTCATGAGCATTACCCTCCAAATGAAGTGTGGCATAGTGTCATGCCCCCAAAAGTGTAGCACATTGAAATGTAAATAAATGAGAAAATAAATAAAGAAATATATATATATATATATATATATATATATATATATATAAGCAAGCAATTATATTATTATCAAGATAATATTATAATTATAAATATAAATAATAGCAATTCAAATAGATAATATTATAATTATAATACAATTATCATAATAAATGGAACAATTAATATTATTAATTGTAAATATCATAATAATTAAAATAATGTTCACAAGAAACTAATATTATCCAAATGTGGCTATGCCTTAGTTAGATCCTCTTGTACTGGGAGCACAACCCGTACGGAAGAGACCCCACATAATGAATAAGAACTATGCCGCCAAGGTAGAGGACGAGATTGAGAAAATGCTGGAAGCGGGCATCATATTCAAAGTGAAAGTCAGCGATTGGGCGTCATCGATTGTCATTTTATTGAAGGAATCTGAATAGATTCAGATGTACAGACTTTCAGTGCTTGAATGTAGTGACAATCAAAGACCCATTTCCAATCCCCTTCATTGACACAATCCTCGAAGAAGTGGTTGGACATGAGATGTACTCGTTTGTGGACAGGTTCTCTGCGTACAATCAGATAAGTATTGTGGAGGAAGACAAGTTGAAGACAATGTTCGTAGTCAAGGATGGAGCGTACGTGTACAACCGAATACTGATCGGGTTATGTAATGCATCAACTACCTTTCAAAGAATAATCTTGCATATCTTTGACAAAATGTCTGTTGGCAACTTCAAAGCATTCTTGGATGATTGGTCAATTTACAACGACAAGGAGAAGCACCTGAGAGTGTATGGAGAGGTGCAAGGCAGCTTGACTAGCACTAAATCCGAAGGAATGCTGGTTCATGGTACCACAAGGGAAGCTTTTGGGTCACATTGTTTGTAAAGTTGGACTAAAGATAGACCCAGACAAGATAAGGATCATCGTATAAATGGAAGCTCCACAAAACATCACTGGCATAAAATCCTTTCTCGGACATGTGGGGTACTACCAAAGGTTTATTAAGAACTTTGCTCAGATCTCCTATCCACTAGATGTACTCACCAAGAAGGGACAACCATTTGTGTGGACGAATGACCAAGAGAAAGCATTTAATGAGTTGAAGGTACGACTAATTAGTTTGCCAATACTAGCATATCCAGAGTGGAGCAAGGAATTCCACATACATGTTGATGCTTGCAATTATGCAATTAGAGCAACATTGGTGCAAGTAGGAGTACAAGGGTTGGATCATCTGGTGTTCTTTGCAAGTTGGTTGTTGTCGAAGGCAAAGTAAAATTATAGTATGGCAGAAAGGGAAGCTCTCGGGATGGTGTACATAGTGTAGAAGCTCAGACACTATCTATTGTTGTGACCTTTTCACACATCACCCCATTCCAAATGGGGACCCCCTAATTGCTTTGTTTTTGTCTCTCTCTCTCTCTCTTTCTGTCTCTTTCTGTTGTCTGCCTTTTCGGGGATATGCCCGCCTGTAAGCTTAAACGTGAAATTTGGCCAAGTCTGTAGAATTAGGGTTTTGAACTTTCCAGCCAATTTGTGGTCAAACGAGGTGAGTAAATTGAAAACAGAGATTGGCATTGCTGTCAGTATGCTTCTAGCAAGTTTCCACTGAAATTTCATTAGATTCCGACAACTTACTATTTTTAGTAAGTGTGCAATTCAGGGTGTTCCTTCAGCATTTTTGAACTTTTGATAGTCACATTGCATTCAGAACACATCAAGCTGCTCGTCTGCAAATTTTGAGTTGAAACAGGCAACTTACTATTTTTTGCAGTTCAGCTTCTAGAGCAGATTTCAGGGTTTATACACAGAGTTTTTCAGTGCATGTCTGGGGATTCCTTCTGGGTTTTCAGAGACCTTTGCGACGATATAACATGCAAAGTGAGACGATGACTTTAAGAGTTTAGCGTTCATAGGCAATTTTTAGGGTTTGCATGTTAGGGTTTTCTTTGCATGTCAGATGATTCTTTGTGGGTTTTTCGAGACCTACACAGTGGTGTGACATGCAAAGCAAGATGATCGGTATTCAGTGACTTACTATTTTTAGTAGTTCCACTCCGGCAGCTGCCCGACACATCAGAACCACAAACAGGGCGAAGTGCAACAAAAATGAAGTCAAATGGAGGTCGTTTGATATACATGCAAGACAAATTAGGGTTTCCAGCTTTGGGACCCAAAATGAGGGGTAGAAAGTCAGAATTTTCGAAAATCGGTGTATCCCACTGCGATCAGCATCTTTTAAGCTATCCACCGGTAAAATTTGAAGGCAATCGGAGCACTTACTATTTATAGTAAGGCGTTCTAGAAACTGGCTAAAAATAGTAAGTCAGCAACAGGCGCCAATGTCGATGGGCAGGTCACTCGATGAGGAGCACGTCATTCAAATTTCAAGTCAAACGGAGTTGTGGAGACCTCAGAAGTAGGCAGTTACTATGAATAGTAAATCATCTTCAGAAATGGGCTAAAAATAGCAGGCCAGCTCAGGATGGCAATATGAACACACTAACAAGGTCATAGGGGTCCTATGCCTAAAATTTCAAATTGATTTGAGCTTCAGAAGTATGGAAATCAGAAGACTTACTATAAATAGCAGGACACAGAGAAGCTGGCACAAGATGAAATTTTGCTAAGTCTAGAAGCTTATCCTGCTCCACCTTCAAAATGTGCCCAGCTTGCCTTCAAGATGCTAGAAAATTTCTAAGGCGTAATGCTTATCCTCCTTGACCTCCAAAATGTGCCCATGCAAGTTGGTGGCTAAGAAAATTCTAAGTGTTAAAACTTCATCCCCCTGCCTGTATGATATGCGCCCTCAAGGGATGAAGAAGTGTGGAAGAATTTTCTAAATATGAAAGCTTTATCCTCCTGCCTAGCCCAAATGCGCCCTCACATGCAAGATGATTTAAAAAATTTCTAAGTGTTAAACATCCTTCACACCATGTCAAATGCCCCCACCTCTCAAGAAGGTCAAAGAGTCAAAGGTTTCATCCTCCACTATAGGCAAAATGCGCCTATAACCTTCACCATGTAGAGAATGCGCCCAAGTTTCACAGGTGGTCAAAGACGTTGAAATGTTAATCCATCTACACATAGGAAATGCGCCAAAGTTAGAAAAAAGCTACAAGAAAGTCAAAAGTCAAAGATGCTTTGTCCTCCTTCTAGGCTCAAATGCGCCCATCCCTCTCACCCCCTCAAATGCGCCAGGAAGAAGGGAAAATCAAGGGTGGTGTTGAATGTTTCATCCACCTCCCATGCTCAAATGCGCCCAAATGAGGGCATGTAAGGACAAAAACAAGGGAGCTCAAAGGTCACATGTTGGGCGTTGAAAGTTTATCCTTCTTCACACATGATATGTGCCCATCCTCTTGCCTGTGAGATATGCGCCAAGTTAAAAGTGAAGTTGGTGGTGAAATAAAGTGACCTTGGCGTGGTTAATATCCTCTTGCAAGAAATGCGCCCAAGAGGAGTTGAATATGCTAGGCATGGAAGTGAAAGTTATTCCTCTTACATATGCTAAATGCGCTCAAGAAGTGTGTAAGGTGGTGAAAATATGTTGGGCCTTAGAATTAAATATCCTCCATGATATGTGCTTTCAAGGCATTTAAAAGAAAATCTTCTAAGTGAGTTAATAAAAAATTTCCCACCATTGGCAAAGTGTTTGAGGTTGCTGAAAATTTTCTAAGACAAAATTCAAAATGTGCCTATGCAAAGTGATTTAAAATTTTCTAAGGCACAAAATTTCTTCCTTAGGAAAATCACGCCTAGACTTGATGGAGATGTGAAATTTCCCTGAAGCATGAATAAATTGTTAATGGATGAAGTCAAATGATGCCGGCTTCACAGGGTGATTAAAAAAATTTCAAGTTAGAGCAACAAAGCACTCACAGGGATGAAGAACAAGAATAAATTTCATGAAGAATTATTTTTCTAAGGTTCAAAATTCAAGAAAAATTAAATGAACCCGTTCGTTGTGTACCCATAAATTCGACAAGTTCTGAAAGAAAATTTTCTTCTGGGTATTGAAGATTGTCGACAAGGAATTGATTTTAAAGTCTTCTGCACATCGCCGAGGCTTTCAGGATGGAGATTTTAATCGGCACTTGAAATAATGAATTTTCCTAAGGAAAATTTGAAAAAATTTCTAAGGCAAGGAATAAAATGTGTTGTTGACATAAAAATGCCTTGGCGGATGAATTTGAAGTAGGGTGCCTAGATAATTTTTTATCAAATTCCTAACGAAAGCAATTTTCTCGAGCTAGAGTTGGATGAAATATCAAAGTAAATGCCTCAGCTGGAAAAGTGAAGAGGATGCAGTTGAAGCTAAGATGATTTTAAAAAGTGCATCTCTTAAGTACGCCCTTGAAGAAGTTGAAAATTTGTCTAAGGCATTGAAATATGATGCACAGGTGTTGTATGCCCGAGCCTGCAGGTGTTGAAAATCATGAAGAGAGGATGAAGTTGGTTAGAGGAAAAAAGATGAATCCTATCAGATGAGGAGATCACTCAAACCTTAAAGATCAAAGTATGAAAATTAGGTAAGTGAGGTAAATTTATATCATGAAGTGTTTTGATGTTCTTCCTTTTGTCTGTTTTGCAGGATGAACGCCAAGGCTGGAGCATGGTGACTTGAAGAAATGAAGCAAATAGTCCAACATGATAAAGTCATGAAAGAAGAAAAGTCGCAAGAAATGGCTAAGTGTTGGAATAACCTAGTATGTGCCCAACTCAAGTGGCGAAGAAGAAATGTTTTCAAAGCTCGGGATGGAGAGAAGAAGGTCATCCTCAAGTACTTCTAAGTTGAAGAACAACCTCAAGAAGAAAATCATTGTCGAGCAAAAGAATGAGGTTGCAGCCTTGGAATTTCAAAATGAGAACGCGCATGCCATGCCAGAAGTTGAAGCTGTTTGATCAAGTCTGCAGTCAAGAATAAGAACAATGTGAACGCGTTTCAAAACAGGAATCTTCTAGAAGATGGTGGCCATTAATTGCTCATTTATTGCCCCACTCTTCTTTGTGGCGGTTTTTAGGGTGAATCTTGTTTAGGGTTGAGGTGGCACAATCTGGGCCATCCAGCCGATTGTAATTTGAGCCGTCTGTTGGACTTGGCCAACTATAAAAGGGGGAGTCCCCCTCATTTGTACTGAGTAGAGTTAGAATAGCAGAGAAGGAATAGAGAGAGATTGATAGAATAGAAAGTAGAATAGTTTGATAGTATAGTTTAGATTGAAAAGGAAGGAAAGTCTTCCCTTTGAATACTTTGTAAGAAGTTGTCGTGAATGCTTTCATAATAAAAGAATTTTTCATTGATGGTGATTTCTTCTTTGTTATGAGTAGTTGTCGAGGCTTCTTTGTCCTTCCAATTCACGTAGCATCTTGAAGTAGCGTAAAGTAGAGTAGTTTTCATTTTCATGCAAGTAGATGTTAGTTGTGGATTTGTGGTGTTAATCAAGGCAACTTCATTCTTATCCATACCACTAGCGGCTTGCTGACGGCAAGTTTGCCTTGTGTGGTCAACTGGAAAACATTACAAACTTAACTTCGATTGTGATTCATGTGTTTGTATGCGTCGTTCTGATGGTACTTACATGTTGAGTTATAATTTGAAAACCTCTTGTCACTTCCTTGAAGATTGCACCGACTTTGTGTAAGTTGTCCAACGTGAGGTGGAGCAGATTCTGGTCGAAGTCTGTCGAGATTGATTCCACATCCCGTCTTTAGATAGAACATAAACTTCTTAGGCCCTACACTCATTTTAAATTTAGTTCATTTCTGGTTAGCATTAGGAAATTTGCACTTACCTGCCAAATCATCCGAATTACATGAAAGCCCTTAATCTACTGTCTACTGTCAGTTGTTGAACAATTGTGTAAGTCCCCTTGAAATACCAGCAAAACACATCGAGCCAACTGAGACTATTCGCACTGAAGGAACATTGGAGTTGAATGCACAAACTCTCTTGCAATCTTAGCGTGCTGGATACTTTGATCAAGAGAGAATAGGGTAGCCGTTGGCGACTTTATTCTGTGCTGGTGCGATCACGAAAATCACATCAACATCTATTAGCGACATCGTTCATGTTCTGCGTTGACCATCAGGTTCTCATGTACCTAGTCAACAAACCCATCATACAAGGGAGAGTAGTTGATGGCGTCTACTATTGTAGGAGTTCACATTCACAATAATCGTACGTCCTGAGAAAAGTGATGTAATCACCAACCAATTGTCAAGAATCTGGTTTGGTGAACCTGCCGAAGGATTGAACGAAGATTTTTTGGGACATGCACTTGTTCCAGATTGCAACACTTCCCCCATGGTACAAGAAGATTGGGGAGTACCTGTTGATGTCAACATTTCCAAAAGAAATGCCACCAACTAAACAAAGGAAACTAGTACTGGAAAGCAAAACTTTCTAGCTCATCAACAGGCTATTGTACAAGATGGGGTCAGACCAAGTTCTGAGGCAATGTGTTATGGAGGAGGAAATTTATGACGTACTAAAAGAAGCACATGAAGGTCTGGCCAGAGGACACATGGGACTCGATGCCACAATGCGGAAAGTCTTGTTGGTAGGGTTGTGGTACTCGATAGTACACACAATTGCTCGGGAATGGGTGATTGAATGGGACACATGTCAGAGAGTTGGCAAGCCTCTCAAGAGGGACTACATGCCACTGTTCCCATCCCAACCTTAGAAGTTGTTCAAACGATGGGGAATAGACTTCGTTGGGCCACTGAAAGTTAACCAGTTGCATTGGTTTAGCTACATAGTTGTCGCCATCGAATACTTGACTAAATGGGGAGAAGCTCGGGTGTTTCTGAACAATACTGTTTTGAGTATGACAAGATTTATCTATGAATAGATAGCTACATGGTACGACATCTCGATACAAATCACTAGCAATAGAGGAGGGCATTTCATTGACCACGTCATTCAGTTGATGACGATAGAGTTCCAAATATTCCATAACCTATCAAGTCCGTACTACTTGAGAGCCAATGGCCAGGCCGAATCTACAAACAAAGCACTTGTCTAATCATTCACAAGTCGTGCGGAGTTGAAGAGGCCGGTTGGGAGGAAAGGTTACGCGCCGTTCTATGGGCATATCATATGACATACAAGGTGATGATTGGGCACACACCATTTCAACTAATGTACGAACAAGAGGTGATAGTGCCAATTGAGTATATGGTGCCAAGCTTGAGAATAGCTTTCGAGAATAGATTGGGTGATACAGAGAGTCTAAAGGAGTGGTTATTCCAGTTCAACAAACTTGATGAACGAAGAATTATGGCACAATGGGTGACGAAAGCAATGTAGAAGAGATGAAAGCACTGGCACGACAAACATCTCCGTCGAATGAACTTTCGACTGGGCCAGTTAGTTTTGAAATATAATGATCGTAATGAAATCAAGCTAGGAAAGTTCATATTTCAATGGCTTGGACCCTTTAAAATCATGGAGGTCTGCGAGAATGGAGCAATCAAGTCGGAGAACCTAGATGGGACATTGTTACCAAACTCCATTAATTGGTTGAAACTCAAGTTGTATCAGGAGAGAAGAGAAACAATCGCCATAAATATGTTGGGATATGCAACTATAGAGGACTGGAGAATAAGCGAAAGTAAAATGAGAGAGGAAGAAGATTGGGGAATAGGGGGAAGTTAGTATGTACCAGAGGAAGATCGAACCACACTAGGGGGTGAAAATCTAGTTGAAGAGAGACTCGTCAAAAAGAGAGTGGAGGGCATTGCAGTGTCCCACGCCCATAAGCACCTGACCAACGCTTTGTTTAGGACACCCGCTCTCTAGAAGAGGGTATGGGGTCATTGGAAGTAGCACACACTATATGGAGGAGAACGGAGGGGGTACTTGTCTTATGAACTAGATGAAGAAGCATAGTAGGAGAAAGAGGAAAAAGCAGGAGAAAGAAAAGAAAGAGCAGAATAGACTAAAAGCGATGAAGATGAATGGTGGGACAAAGATTGAAATGAATACTCAGAAAAAATTGGACCATGTTTGAAACCAATAATGGTGATGGAAGATATGTTTGTTGGTGCTCAAACGGATGAATATAACGATGACTTAGCCAAATATGCTAGAGACAATGGTCAGGAGCCACCTACATTGGTGACCTTGTATGGATTAAGGTGAGTGATACCTAACCTAGCAGACCCACCGATTGTAGATGGAGAAAACATCACCTGGTGCTAGCAATATGGCGGACGATATGTGGAAGGGAGTTACAAAGGTATAGGTCCTGTGTCATTGGTAGACAATTTTTTTGATTTGCAATACTTAGGAACATGCTATGAGGAGTGCTATAAGAGACCGTTGTTTTCTTGTAAATGGCAGTATGCCTCGGAAGTCAAAGTACGAGGGGACAGGAGAAAATTACAAAAGAGAAAAATTAGTGGAGAAAATAAAAATTTTAAAAACCAAAAAATCAAGGGGGTGGAGTTGAAAATTGAAAAAATAGCCATGATGAAAGTGGAAAAAGGAGAAAATTAAAAACCAAAAAGTATTAAAATTGAGGAGAGAAAAAATTAAAAGAAATGGAAAAATAAAAAATAAAAAAAGGTTTTCATTGAAGAAAAAAATTATAGTGAAAAATATTAAAATAAAAAGCATGGCAAATTTAAAAGTGGAAAAAATGAAAGCAAAATTTTGTAAATAACTACAAAGGACCGTACGGTCAAAGGAAAAGCATAAAGCGACCGTACAAAGTGAAAAATTGGCAGAAAGACTACGAAGGGAAACTTATAGGGAGCTCACAGAGATTGTATGGCAGTTTGTACGCAAGAGAAATCTCATACGACAAAGAGAAGAGGAGTCTAGCAACATAAAAAAAGAAATTGTATGGCTATTAAAGGGGGGTAAAGTATGACTACGGGCCAACTACAAAGCAAAGAGACGAGAAAAATTTCAGACAAGAAGCAAAGAAGGATTGTTACACAACAGATTTGTACACTGTACGACATAAAATATTGCAAAAGTTTGTGCATAAACTATTGTAGAAATTTGTACGAGAAGACAAGGACATATGGAAAGGAGGAAGGGTTGCATGGGTGGAAGAAGGGAACACATGGCACACGACAACCCAAACAACCATAGTGCATCTTGTATGAACTAGACAACCATCACTCACCATACGATAGCAAGGCGTACACATTTAGGCCATACGACAAAGAGTTGCAAGTACATTGTGCAGCGGGAGAGATTGGTTCATACGAGTGGGGCGGGCATCTAGTAGAAGGCACTTGATTGTATGTGTATGGAAATTTGTACGGAGGACAAAGCCAGTAAACAACGTACAGAAATAGTACGAAAACAAAGAAAAGAGGACTATACACTAGCCACCTTACAAATTGGGCAAGGGAGTTGCCACACACAGAGGAGGAACTAGCATGGTATGGGTAGCAAGGAAAAATAAAAGTGTACGTCTAAGGAGTACGGGAGAGGTGTACGACAAGGAGAATCTAGATCGAGTGGGGCCAAGGCGAGTTAGTTCCTGTAATTGTCTTGGGAAGACATGTGCATTTATATCGAGAGTGGCAGTAGTTCATTTGACTGACATGGCAGTCGTGAGTAGCAATAAAGGGAAGAGGCCGCCACCATTCTGTCCCCGAATAGCAACAGGAAAAATGGTGAAGGGCAGTGATGATGTGGTGACAATATATAATATCACTTGGGAAAGTCTCAGTGGCACAAAGTGCCGTTCTTGGTGGATGGCGACTCAGGATGTTCACATCTTGAAGCGTGCATTGGGGAGAGCGCAAGTAGATAAGGCAACACAGTTGTTGTTCTTCAACTCTTGAGACTTCAAATCATATCTCAGACATATGATTATACACTACGACTGACATGGCCACAAGTTGGTCATCAATTATAGAGGATGTTAGGTGACCATTTCATATGCATCACTGGAGTTTACCAAGGTATTTGGGATATCCTCTCGAGGGGCTTTAGCTACAAAGCCCTTGGGGAAGATTTCATGGCAGATGAAGGAGAATCTCTTGGTGAGGGTTTGTAGAGCTGACCTCACGCAGCAGGAGAGAGACAACATCTGGAGTGCAGACAACAGAGGGCCAAGGAAAAAAATTCCTCGCCAATGCTGAGTGGAAGTGCCTATTGGATTTGATTAATTGTCTGTTGATTGGTGTGAGTAGGGCATTTGACATTGTTGTGTGGATGGTTAGCTTGATGACAGGGTTAAGTACAGGCAAGGTGTACAATTGGGCAACATTGCTCTTGGAATAGATTTGGGAGTTCTTATGCTTAAGGCACAAAGCCTTTTACATGATGCAACATGCCATTGGGCTGCTATTGGATGCCATTTACATTTAGGTGTCGATAGACAACTGGGGGATATTGCAGCGAGTTGGCCAATTGGATGTGGGTTGGTCGATTGTGTTCTATTGGGCAAATTTGGGGGTGCAAACCACAGGCGAAGACACACGTCACCTGGCACCACTAGCGAAGAGGAGGCAAATAGATATTTCACTACCTCGGCTGAGTGGAGATGACCATGAGCCGAGTGGAGACAACTATACATCGAGTGCAGAGGAGGCCATAGAGTTGTCCTCATTGGATGAGGAGATGAGCATAGAGGAGGTCTCTTTGGTGGGAGACACGAGCTCATAGGAGGTCGAGGAAGCGATCCTTGTGGAGCCGATAATGGAACCACAACCAACCATACCGATACAATCAACTACAGTGCCCGTGGTCGTACCACCACTAGTTGCACTGACAACAGTGCCTATACCACCAACAGTTGTAGTGGACGAAGGTGCAAAGGACGCAGAGCTCCACGCGTGGTTGGGAGAGATGGGAGCATCAACAAACACCCCTCTACCATCGCCAAAGCCACCCTGTGAGTTGATTGAGATGGAGGTCACTCACCCACCCGCTTTGTAGAGAGAGCCATCCTCATAGTCGGAGAAGCCAAGTACACAACCAGTGCCACCAACCCCACAGTTAGCTCAGCTCATTGTGAGGCTAGCCTAGCCACCTCCATGGCCAGCCTCACAATCCGCCCAACCAACCTCACGACTTGTTTCACAGATAGTTTGGCCACCCTCATGGCTAGCTTAGCTAGCTTGGCCAGTCTCACAGCCGCCCCGCGCAACACCTTCACGACCAACATAGAGAGAGGCACATCCGGAGGAGGCAGAGTCTTGTGAGGACGAGTCAGAGGGGCTCTTTCATATTAGCCAGCTAGACCCTCATGACCCCCTTGGTATGGTACAAAGATATTTGAGTGAGTTGCAGGGGATGGCATGGTCATGTACAATGTGAGGGAGATAGGACAACAATTAACCACAAAGCTCGATCCTTTAGTAGCATAGAAGACGAAGAGGATCTTGGCCTTTATGTGGCATGGGTGCGAGAGAATTTTTTTAGTGTTCCATTTCACGAGGATGGCCCGGGGTGGAGATCAAGGAGATCTTGGCCGCCTGGCAACCAACCCGAACCAGGGCAATTGGGACGCATGGCCGCATACTCACAACACTCCATGGTATGGAGAAGAGTTACAGGGATGTGTTCCTCTGATGGCGAAGCCAAACACATACCATTGAGGAGGCAACTGAGGAGAGCAAGAGTGAACTGGCACAAGTAGAAAGTAGCAGAGCAGAGTTAGCAAATCAAATCCGCAAGTCACAAGAGCAATTGGCTCAAGTGATTGCAGCCAAGTACAAGAGTCACAACTCTCAAGTAGGCAGTGGGTGGGAAGGAGAGAGTGTTGGCGGGCTCAAGTGATTGCAGCCAAGTACAAGAGTCACAACTCTCAAGCAGGTAGTGGGTGAGAAGGAGAGAGTGTTGGCGAAGCATGATGCACAGTTGGGCGAGAAGGAGAGATTGTTGGCAGAGCGTGAGACACAGTTGGCCGAGACAGAGCCTTCTAGCTGAGAGGGAGGGCCAACTGAAGAAGGAAAAAGAGTTAGAGAGAACGAGACAGAAGCTCGAGAGGACGAAGGCCAACTCTTAGAGGTCATGCAGATAGTGAAGACAACGAGAGAAAGGTTGCTAGCAACGAATTAGAAACTTTAGCGTTTGCAACAACAACAGTCAGAAACCACTACCCCTACTCATTAGTACATCTAGGGGCGCCCTCTCACCCTCCTTCTCATTGATATTTTTCTTTCTGTACTCCCCATTTTGGCGTTCTGTCATTTGGAAGATGACATTTTTTTGTGGGGGGGATGATGTAGTCGGCCGAGAGTGATTATGTTGTTTAGTCTGCCAATTAATGTAACTAAATAAAACTCTAATGTATGCAACAAATAAATTATGTTATAAGTTGTTGTCGGGAATTAAGTCCCCGACCATTGTGATTAGTTGTAATGGGTAGTCACGACGGTTGGTGTTCTCAACCACTATCAACAACTATATATATGTTTTGTTTCATTGTAGTCGGGGACATGACATAGCATGGATGATTGTATACTGTATCTATTGCATTAATGAATGAAAGTACCATTATTTTGTGCACATTATGCGTTCATGAATATTTCCTATGTATGTTTTGCAAGTTACGTTCTCGTTTACTCCCGTAATTTGTCAAATCATTCCTGTGAATAAATAGGCTTCTTGTAAAAAATATATGCCTACAAACAGGTTTAGGTGTTGTTCCTCCTTTTAATTGCCACAGGTTAGAAGGGCTAACTGATAGGAGGTTTAATGCAGTTAGTAAATCTTTAGATAAATTATGTCTGGGCCTTTTATAAACCTCTTTCAAGTTCCTTAGAACAAACCTTTATACTTATCATAATAGTTTGCCAATTCCAATTTTCTTTCTATGGATTTGGCCAATTTAGAATTGAGTTTATTTCTTCAGCATTCACCTTATGTTTGAGATGCTACGATAAATGATGAAACACTCTTGTTGATTTGAGACTACTTTGATGGTTATTCACCAAGATAGAATAGTGATGAGCTTTGTATCAGCAGTTTCATTAAAAAAAAGTGCACAAACAATGGTTCACATCCAATTTTTTGTGTTTCCATTTTCTATGGTTATATTTGAATATTCTTGGCCTTGTCCATCATACCTCAAGCTTGAATGAGTAAGATTACCCTAAGTCATTGACCGATTTTTTTTCTAAAGAATGTTGATAGTAGTTTTATTTGTCTTTTGATACATAACCTTAAATTCAACTACTAATAAAAAGTGAAGTGGAATCAAATGTGCTTCATCGTTGTAGAAGGGAACATTGCATGAAAAATGATGATGTAAAAAATATGATTGCTTGTACTTACGCTTCAAGCTGCCTCTAGCTTTTTCAATGGACCTATATGGGTTTATTCATAGTTCACAAACTCGGGCTTGGTAGACTAAAAATTTCTGACTTGGTGAAAACTTGGGCAACTTAAATAACATTTAAAAATTTGAAGAACATAATTTTTATGCAAAATATAGCTACAAAATGTACAAAATGAGTTTGGTGGGGGTTTGGGGGCAACACCCCTAGTAGTGTAGAGGGAAACACCCCCACCAGCAAGCCAAAATGAAGGCCTTCAAAACCACTTAAACCTTCATGGTGGACACCATTTTCATAATGTTTTAGAAGGAAAAAAACAATGCTTACAAAACCAAAATCCAAAATTCTAGAAAATTGTTCTTCAAATCCCAAAAAAATCCTTCCAGTTTGCTTTGGAATGCTTTAATGTTGTGTGTTTTCAACATGGCTGAAAAGGGCTTAGAAAGGCAAAAATTAACATTTTAAAGTTTTTTTTCCACTTTTTTTTCCACATTTTTGACATGTTTCAGGCATGGTGCAAGTTAACCCATTGGACTTGCCAAGTACTTGCCAAAAAACTTTCTGGTTATTGTCAAAAATTTGGTATGGAAATTGGTGAGTTAAACTCCAAAAAACTCAGGGCATTTATATAATCTTTGTTTTTACTTAACACCAAATTGAAGATGTTTAAGAATGTTTACCATTATGATTGGCAACTTATTTATCTTCTTCTTAAATTTGGTGATATAATCTTCTTCATTTTTACTTAACATTTAACAACACTAAATTGAAGATATTTAAGAATGTTTTGCAATAGGATCAGCAACTTAATTAGCCGAGGTATGATTGGAATAGATAAGATTCACATTGGTAAATCAAGTAGTGTAATATCCACACTGATTATGGATCAGTTCGAGAAGTCTTTGGTATTGATGGTGAATTGGGCCCAAAGCTATTTTTGGTTGTTTCTAAAGTCAAGATATTAGTATGGTTTCTGTCTTTCTACAACTGATGGTAAAAACATCATCAAGACAATCCATTATAGGAGTAATCTTTGACTCACCTCAGTAAGCACTTAAAAGAATGTTTATCAGTAGTCAGCAGGTTTATCAGTATTTCTCTGCATGCCAACCAAATGAGGAAAGTTATGCCCTTCTAAGTGTAAACTTTGTTGGATGTATTCATTTGTTAAGGGCTAGAAAATTTGCCTTCTAGTTATGCTTTTCAGCCATATTTGCTTGCATGGTGCTGAAGTGATTGGTTTGCAACATGAAAAGGGGCAACTGAAGGTTAGTCTCAATTTAACGTGAATCTTTATAAAATTGACATTACAACTGAATAACACAATGACATTTTAATAAACTGGTACTTGTGGGAATTGGAACACATTATTCATAGTTAGCTGGGGTTGAATGTTACAGTTGAGTATGTGAAACCAAATTTAGTACTAGGTATAGTTAAGTAATGCAATATCTCTGAAATTCTTTTTGAACATAAACAAAATAAATGATATTCGCTTTACATAGTCTAAGGACCAATATAATAATATGGTAAATATTCTTTAAATGTTAATCTGACACACACATGCATACACATCCCTTCACATTCTTGATTCTTTTCAGTTCAAATGGTACTGTGTTTGAATAGAAGTTTTAATTTTTTTAATATAATTAGCCTCTTACATATGACTCTAATAAGACGGGCAGTCCGTTCAATTAATGCAAACATAACCTTTTTATTATGATAACAATAATTAACTTACAACAATGCTTATTCCTTTGAGTGCCTGACAGTAAAAGTATTTGTACGTTCATGTGAATGTTACTTATGTATAACTCTTTTCATGCATCTGTACAGGATTTGGGAGATTATACAACTGGAATTGGGGATTTTAGTGTTTTTCCTGCATTGGAAGAGGGTAAAAATAGCCAGTATTGGTTTCATGAAGATTCACAAGCATATTTTGATGATAAAGAGCAATATAATACAATAAAAGCAATGTGCGGGTTGAACTGCAGTATTTGTGAGAGTATTTCTGAAGAAACAGGAAAAGGTTTCCCAAAAGGAGTTCTAAGCTTTAAAAACATTGACCAGTTGAAAAAGCATTTATTTCACATGCACAGTCGCTCTTTTTGTGAGCTGTGTCTGGAAGGCCGGAAGGTAGGCATGATTGAACCTTCTCCTTCCTAATTTGCAGATTTTTTATGTACCATAGATAAGGAAACTAACAGAGTTTTGAATTGGTAGAGTGTGTCTGGAAGGCCAGAAGGTAGGCATGATTGAACCTTCTCCTTCCTAATTTGCATATTTTTTATGTACCATAGATAAGGAAACTAACAGAGTTTTGAATTGGTAGAGCTGATTTTTGCGAGTGAACAGAAGTCTCAAGGTTTGTCCTACCAAAAGTTTCTGTTCTTCATTTTGTGTTTTTCAGTGGTTGTTTTAGCAGTAGATGCTAGTGGATGTTATAGCATTGTGGTGTTGAAGTTATATGGTGGCTCTTGGATAAACTATTACAGTGGTTGCTGAAAAATATCTTGTTTTGAGGGTACTTTTCATCTTCCAGCTGCAATGGTTATCCTCCACTTTTTTACATGGTTACATGAACATCAGTCTTTCCAGTTCTAATTGGACTTTACTCACGATGTCTCATTATTTATATAGGCATATAATTTTGTTTTTTCTCATTTGCAGTGCAATATCTCATCTATACTTTTATGTCTCAAGAATGTTGTGAAAATTTTGTTGTTGATGCACCATTGTTTCTTTAAAATAGATCTTCACATTTAAATTACATCAAGATAATCCTCTACTATAACTTGTGTCAGCTATTAGCTTGCAAACTTATGCATTTTTCTATCCTTGGCTATGGTGGAATAGGTTTTTATTTGTGAACAGAAGCTCTATGCTCAAAACCAGTTAGATCACCATTTATCCAGAGGTGATTCTGAGGTTGATGGCAATGAGAGAGAAAGGGGAGGATACAGAGGACATCCAATGTGCAACTTCTGCAAAAAGCATTTCTATGGAGAGAATGAACTTTTTCGGCACATGTCGACAGAACATTATACTTGCCACCTATGCCAACGGTAAAATTAATAATGTTGATGTTGTTGTGTTGTTTTCTGTTTTCAAGTCATTTGTTTGGACTTTGGAGGGATGTCAAGTGAATTTGTAGATGGTCTCCTCTTCCTTTTCTTTCGCTGATACAATCAACTACAGGATCTGCAGAATGAACCCTGGACATTATGAATATTTTCAGAACTATAATGACTTAGAAGTAAGGCTTTTATACCAAGTATATCACTGGTATTCACAAATTGAAATTTTATAATTTGTCATCTCCTGTTATAAAGCTGTCACTTCTTGAATCTGTGATATGAATTTGTTGCTGCAGGTACATTTTCGCCAACAACATTTTTTATGTGAAAATGCAGAATGTCTTGCAAAAAAATTTGTGGTCTTTGTGTCTGAATTTGGATTTAAGGTGAGTTTCTCTTAAGATCCAAAGTTTTAACATTAGGTATTATGAATTAGAAGTTCTAGAAAATGCTGTGTTTTGTAGAAGGGTCGAGTCATCAAGGATTTTGTAATGTCGTTTGCTTTTGATATGCTATCATAATTGCAAGTTGTCTTGGCACTCTTCTGTTTTTTGGAAGAGCCATAAGCTGCCGATTCTTTTCAAAGCAGTGATCAGCCATATGCGTCTTTTTATTTTCAGAGGCATAATACATTACAGCATGGTGGGAAAATGTCTCGGTCCCAGCGTAATGCTGCACTCCAAGTATGAATCTTCTCTCTTACAAACTGCTAGCTTGTGTTATTTGGGTTTTGTGTTGCTTTGAAATGACATGAAATATTTTAAATAATGTCCATGAGAGCTAGAGGTCTCTAGGACTGACCTACAGGAATGCAAATATGGGAGTATGTAACAGAGAGTGTGAAACAAAGGGGACAACACTTAGTCTTGGGACAATTTTTGCTTCTTTTTACAGATTGGATCTTTTTATGGTAGTTTTGAGACTATTTTGCTATTTTTTCAGGTTGGATCTTTCTGTATGATATTGTTTAAAATTTCCCCTGCCTATGCTCGTCTTTCTCAAACAAGGCATGCAAGGAATTAAATTTCAAAATGTATATGTGGTCTTTCAGATGTCACCATATGCAGTGTACTCCATGATAAAATAACATTCGGTCCCTAATTGCTTTGGAAGTGCAAAGTGAACTTTTCCTCGCCATTCATTCTTACTTACCATCTGCCAGTTTTGTGGTGTGATGGCATGAGCTGGCCTTCAATTGAGCTATTAGCATCTCTGTCTTCCATTTTATTTTGGTCTCTATTTATGTTTTTTAATGATGCTCATATGTGGGATTGAACTCATTTATGCAGTACTGTTTTTTTTTTTTATAATCACCTTTGTCTGCATGGTTTGCTTTTTCTTACAGATTTTTTGTTTGTGAACTTTTTTTGGGCATTCTTGAAGGCTAATGTTCATCTTCTCGTATATTTATTGTTTTTTACATCAAAGTATTTTTTAGTCTGTTCAGCCTTTCCTCCATTACCATGTTAGGTCATTTATCATTCTCTGTGCTTTCCACCCCCTTAAGTAATTTAGGAGTTTAATCATTGTTGTTGTGGATATGTACCATTGTTTACTAATGAAATATTGTTGGAGATAGGGGCTTTGATTTCAAACCGTTTGTGATAATATGTCATGGGTTTCTTTCTATTTGCCTTCATTTCAGACATGAAGTGCTGCTGACATGAACCTAGCCTCACACCCATATAGCACTATGGGTATGACAAGTAACCTAAACAAAGCTGTTGTAGTCTTCAATCACGCAACACTTGATCTCTCAACATGTTCTTCAACGACTAGAGTGCTTGCCAGCCTCCTTGTAGTCTCCTCAACCTGCACGACACCAAACTGAGCGTTTTGTGAAAGCAGACATCTAAACTCATGTTTATATTCTGCCATTTTTCTAATTGTTCTCCTCTGAATTGCAAGATTGTTTTTTTTTCCTTTTTCGTCTAGGGGAACAAAGCCATGATCTTAGGTTTGTTTATGTATACATCCATGTGCACCTCCTTGCAAGATCTCTAGGATATTCAAGTACTCATTCAAGCTATTGCTTGTCTTTGCAATTAAGATGAGATCATCAGCTATAGCAATAGTTTTACTACATTGCTGGTAATATAAATATTGCTACCCCCTCATTTGTCCATCTTTACATCTAACTTGCTGATATAAAGGCCAAATAATGTGTTGGATTGTCAGATCATCATCTGGTTGCCATGTATGCCCCACAATTATTGGAGCTTATATATTCAGCCCCTTGGGTAAGGCAGTCTACATAGAAGGTAGGTGTCATTTCTCAAAATAGGTGTGTGGGACTTTGAAACTTACTTGCACTTTGATCATTGTCTCACATCTGACCCTGCAAAATGGAATAAAAGATCATATTAATCATTTTGAAAATATAAATAATAATAAAAATTGACAGGGGTACTCACCGTTAATGTGGAGTTTGAGAAATACTTTGTCATTTGCTCTTGTCGCTTTTTTGAAATTTGCAAAACATAAGTCAGAAAACTGACTCGAGTGTATTTTATTAATGGGTTTGCTTAAAATATGTGAAAAACAAGGATGAGAGGATGTGTTTTTATGGTGAGGTGTTGTAATGTCCCCATTTTTAGCACTACGCTTTCCAGTGACTGTTAGCCTATTCCCGGATGCCCGAAGGCTAGTCAGATGTAGAATTAGGGTTTCCAACTACTTGGAGGTTTCTTTTGTGGATTCAGGGGTTTGCATGTTAGAATTTTGCCATTAAGTTTTTGGATTCTTTCTGGGTTTTCAGAGAGCTTCATAGTGGTATGACATGCAACTGCATTAGACAACTTTTCCAGACTTACTATTTTTAGTAAAGTTACAATGACTGTTTGGTTTGTGCTTAAAATGAGTTTGGAGTCACTTACTATTTTTAGCAATATCCTATTTTTAGTAAGTGCTATTTTTGGTTGTGCTATTTTTAGTAGCAAATCAACAGTTCAGTGCAGTGGCTATATCGGGCAAGTCAGTTTGAGCAGTTTGGTTTCCAGGCCTTTTGGAGCTCATTTTGGCAAATTCAATATTTTGGTGGAGTTTATATTTTAAGTGAAATATTTGGCTAAGGCATGGTGGATGACTTTGGGAAATATTTAACTTATATTATAATGTATTTCACTTATTTATTTGGACGCCTAGCTTGGAGAAATTATTTGCAAGTTATAATGTTACTTCACTTAAAATGTTTGGATGCCTACTTTATCAGGTATTTTGCATTTTAATAAAGTATTATCTCTCATGTTGGGACGACTTGGAGAAGGAGGTTAATGAAATTTCAAATGCATTTTCATGAGAGGTGAATGCGAATTTCAATTGGGCGCCCTAATTGGAGGGAATTGAATTTGAATTTGAGGAGAAAAAAGTTATAAATAAGAGTGTTGGGCTTCATTCTTGGTATCCATTGCTTATCATAACAAAATGTTGTTGAAATTATTTCAAAACCCTTGCTTCGAGGAATGCATACCTCCTAGCTTATATTAGTTTCATACTTGAGAGATAGTACCTAGCTGGTTCAAGACTGCTTCTTCATTCAGAGGTTGCAGATAGAGCTTCATAGAGATGGCTTCATTCGATGTTTTCTGATTTTAGAGAGTTTTTATCAGTTTTGGTGATGCTGGTGTGGTCCTTGGTTGAAGCACATTTTCGATCATAGCTCCTTCCACGATTTTTTGTTGGTTTTGGGTATTGGCCCATTGTTCAAGTCTACCTTGGGCACCCCTTCTAGCTAAGTTTCATATTTTAATGTGAAGAGTTGAATTTATTCTTGCTGGTCACCCTCTTCAAGGAGGTTGTACTTTGCTTGTCATTGCATTGGGAAGTGTGCATTAAATATTAGAGGTTGCTTGTTGCTGTTTGTGGGCTTGAAACTGGCCGCCCATCTCCCCGAAGCTGTTTGCATTTGATTTCATGTCATTTGGAGGAGTATTGATCGAGTTATGAGCATTTCGGTGTGGTTTGAGCTTGCTGGTCTAAGTTTTTTGTATGCTGCATTTTCATATCAGATTGGTAAAAGTTCAGTTTTTGGCTTGTTTTCCTTAGTAGAATAGCTAGCTTATGTTTGGAGATCATCTACTTTCATATTGGAGCTTATTGGACTTCTAACTCTCATTGTAATTTGTAGATTATATCATATTGTAAGGCTATTAACAGTAGTACTGATTCAGTCATCTTATTTCTGCAATTTACTTTTGTAATTCCCACTTTTAGTGGAAGGGACAGGCCTCGCCGTCCATTGCTTTCAACATTTACTTTCTTGTCCTGCTCGCTGAACAAGCAGAAGGGGTCGGCTAGCCGACTAGACATTTACTTTCATGTTTGTAATAACACTCCCGTTGAATAAGTGGTTGAGTATGCATTTCATATCATATTGATCGGCTGAGTCGCCAATTACACTCTCGCTAAATAAGTGGTCGAGTTTGCATCTGCATTATTTTTGATCGGCTAAGCTGTCACTCATTGTACTTTCCAACAGTTTTTAAGTTTTACAAGCTAATGATCCCCTTTTCTATCGTATGCTCTCATCTTGCCCACATTGGGATCTGGGTGATCAGAAAGTGAAAGGGTTCTTTTCGGCTAGCTTATTTGGTTTTGCTAACGCTAACAGGTGAAGTGTTTGTGAAAAAAATGAAAAAAATTATAAGGGGCATTTTACAGTGGTATTAGAGCTAAAGTTCCTACCATCCTGTTGGGAGAACACAAAAAAGAAATGAGTTGCCACAACGGAATATAGTAGAGATGCCGAACAGTTCAAAAGGCAATGTGAACACGAGGCTTCCCTACTCCATGTAAAATATCAGAATATGACAAACGACTTTAAGAATGCAGTTCCATTTGACTCCTACTTGAATTGTGTGGTGATTTTGAAACCTGGAAAAATGGTTATGGTCAACTACATCAAGAAAATGATTAAAAATGAAGCAGAACATGCCATGGATGAAGGGTCAAGGAAGGAAGAAGTGCCTATTTGTGGGTTGTAGCCCTCAAGTAAGTATGTTGGGGAGAAAAATCTGTCAACAAGTTTGGGAGATGGCACAAGCAAGGTGCATATGTGTTGTGACCTTTTTCACACATCGCCCCATTGCAAATGGGGACCCCCTAATTTTGGCTTTGCTTTTCGGTCGTTTTGTTGTTGTCTCTCTTTTCTACTGTCTGTCTTTCCGGGATTGTGCCCGTCTTTGAGTTTAAACTTGAATTTTGGCCAAGTCTAGAAATTAGGGTTTGATTCCTTCGCGCCAATTTGAGGTCAAGCAAGGAGAATAAATTGCAAATAAAGACTAACATTGTTGTCAGCATGTTTCCAGCAGGCTCTCAGCAAATTTTCATCTGATTCTGAACTACTTACTATTTTTAGTAAGCATGAAGTTACAGACAATTTGTCAGCATTTTTGAAATTCCGACAGTCACACGGCATTCAGAGCACATCAGGCTACTCGTGTGCAAAATTTGAGCGAAAACAGACAACTTTCTATTTTTAGCAGTCCAGCTTCTGAAGCAAATTTCAGGGTTCAGATGCAAAGTTTTTCTTTGCATGTCCGGATATTCCTTACTGGGTTTTTGAGACCGCAACGGTATAACATGCAAAGTGAGATGACAACTTTCAATTGATCTTAGAGGCTATTTTTAGGGTTTGCATGTCGGGTTTCTTTTGCATGTCGGATGATTCCTGGTGGGTTTTCGAGCTTCGCGATGGTGTGACATGCAAACAGATAACCACTCAGTAAGGAACTTACTATTTTTTAGCGGTGCCCCACAACCGGTTCGAATCATGAGCTGATCGCAATGCGTGAAGACAACAGTCATTTGATACACATGCAGAGCAAATTAGGGTTTCCAACCGGAGCCTGAAAAGAGGGAGAATTTTCGAAAACCGGTGTAAACCACGATCAGCATCCTTTAGGCTATCTGCTGTTAAAATTTCAAGTCAAACGGAGCACTTACTATTTATAGTAAGTCAATTTGGAAACAAGCTAAAAATAGCAAGTCAAGTGCATGCGTTGATGTCGACAGACAGGTCACGTGGTGAGGAGCGCCTCATTCAAATTTCAAGTCAATCGGAGCAGTGGAGCTATCAGAAGCAAGCAATTACTATTTATAGTAAATCACCTTCAAAAATGGGCTAAAAATAGTAGGCCAACCCGAAATAGCAGTGTCAACAGGCTGATGAAGTCGTGAAGATCCAGCGTTCAAAATTTCAAATCATTCTGAGCTTCCGGAGTATGAAAATCAAGAGACTTACTATAAATAGCAGGACGTTGTGAAGTTGGCAGAAGTCAGGAAAAATGACTAAGTCTGGGGTTCATCCTTCACCACCTTCAGAATGCGCCCACCTCAGCTGAAGTTGAGAAATTTCTATGGCACAAAGTTCATCCACCTGCCTGGGTAAAATGCGCCCAAGTTGATGAAGGAGCATGAAATTTTCTTCTAAGTATAAGCTTCATCCACCTGCCTAGGGAAAATGCGCCCACCCTCAAGGAGAAAGTTTTAAAATTTTCTAAGCGTTGAGTTCGTCCTCCTCACCTCTCCAAATGTGCCCATCCTTCTCAAGGGGTGAAATGTGCCAAGTTCAAAAAGGGTCAAACAAATCAAAGTTTTTTATCCTTCAGCATAGGCTAAATGCGCCCACCTTGAAGCATGAAAGTTTTAAAATTTTCTAAGTGTTAAGTTTCGTCTTGCTCAGGGGGTAGAATGCGCCCAAATGAAAGAAAGTCAAAGGAGCCAATGATTTTCATCCTGCTCTCATGCCAAAATGCGCCCAGCTCAAGGTAGTGGCATGCAAAAATTTCTAAGTATGAGTTTCATCCTGCTCCTATAGCAAAATGTGCCCACTTCAAGGAGAGGTGATAAAAGTCAAAGTAGTCAACAACTTTCATCCTGCAGCCTATGTGAAATGCGCCCAACAAGCAAGAAGGTCAAAGCAGTCAACAAGTTTCATCCTTCTCCCTATGGAAAATGCGCCCAAATCAGGCCATGTCAAGACAAAAACGAGAAGTTGAAGAGTCATCCTCTTGCCTATGCAAAATGTGCCCAAGTTGAGGTTGTAAAAGTTAATGAAGGGTGGTAAATGAGGTAAAGGTGAGTAAAACACTCCAAGGCGTGGTCAAAGCAAGGTGAATGCTAGGCGTTATCCCTCTTCAAGTGTTAAATGCGCCAAGGGTGGTAGGTGTTAGAGAATTTTTTTCCAAGGCGTGTGAAGTGGTGAAAATAAAATGCTAAGGCGTGGTTTTAAATTTTTCTTCAAGTATGTTATGCGCCTTGAGTATGAAATGAAGTATGAGATGTTGTGATGAATTTTTTTTTCCTAAGGCGTTAGAACTTCAAATGAAAATATTTCCAAGTGTGAAAGAAAATCCAAGGTGGTGAGTAAACGATAAAATATGCTAAGCGCCCTCATGAAGATTTTCCAAACAAAGTTGATGTTTTTCTCACAGGCAAGGATGAGCAAGATTGAACAAAATTTTAAAGGCAAAAAATTTTCCAAGGCGAAATTTTCCCAAGAAATGATTTCAAAAATTCTTCTAAGGCAAAATATTTTCTTCCTTAGAAAATACGCCTAGAGCTCAAGGTGTTGAATTTTCCTAAAGCACGAACAAATTTTTCAGTGGTGAAGTCAGGATGATAATGCAGGATGGATTGATAAAATTTCTCAAGTCAGAGCAACAGAATGCAAACGGAGATGATCGCAGATGGATTTAAACTGGTGGAAAAATATTTTTCCAAGGTTCAAAATTCAAGAAAATTAAATGAACCCGTTCATTGTGCACCCATGAGTCCGACGCGTTCTGAAGGAAATTTTCTTTTGGGTATTGAAGATTATCGATGAGGAATGGATTTTAAGGTCTTCCACAGCTTGTCGAGGATTTTGTGATAAAGATTTCAAATGGGCACTAGGTTGATGAATTTTCCTAAGGGAAATTTTAAAATTTTCTAAGGCAAATGTGAAGAAAATGTGTTCTCAAGGTGAGATTCTCCAGACGATGAATTTGAAAGGAACTGCCTAGGTGAATTTGATTGAATTCTTCGTGGGACTAATCTTCCAGAGTCAGGGATGAACGAAATTGAGTATCAGAGCTCCAGTTAGTGAAATGAATTTCTCAAAGATGGTACGCCCTTGAGGAAGATGGGTTGAAAATTTGGCTAAGGAATCATGAAGAAGGCAGAAGTTGGCTAGTGGAGGCGATGAACTCTTGGAAGTTAGAGCGTGAAAATCCCGGTAAGTAAGTTATATTATGAAGTGTTCTAATACTCTTCTCCTTGCTTGTTTGTAGGAGGAACGTCGAGACTAGGCGGTGATGATTTGAAGCAAGTAGTTCAAGATGATAAACCTCGAAGGAAGAGAAGTTACAAGAAAATGGCTAAGTGTTGAGACTTAGTATAACTCAAGTGACAAAGAGGAAGTTGAAGAACGTCAAGAAGAAGATCGAGAACAGTGTGAACGCGTCTACAAACGGGAATCTTCTAGAAGGATGGTGGACATTAATGGCTCATTTATTACCCCACTCTTCTTTGTGGCGGTTTTTAGGGCGAATCTTGTTTAGGGCTGAGGTGGCACAATCTGGGCCATCCAGCCGATTGTAATCTGAGCCATCCATGGGACTTGGCCAACTCTAAAAGGGGGAGTCCCCCTCATTTGTATCTCATTAGAAAGAAGAAATTAGCTTAGAGTTAGACGATAGATGTAGAGTAGAGGGACAACTTAGAAGTAGCTTAGTCTAGATTGACAGTGTAGTTGAAGAAGAAGGAAAGTTTTCCTTTGAAAACTTTTGTAAGAAATTGTTGTGTAAAACTTTCATAATAAAAGATCTTTTCATTGATGGTGAAATTCGTCTTTGTTATGGATAGCTAGCGAGGTTTCTTCATCCCTTCTACTTCAAGTAGCGTAATTTCATTTTTATGCAAGTAGGTGTTAGCGTTTGGCGTGGAATGTGGTGTTTGATCTAAGCAACTTCGTCTATCCATACCACTAGTGTATTTGCTGATGGTGAATGCGCCTTGTGTGGTCAACTGGAATATCATGTACTTAACTTCGATCATGATTTGTATGTCTATATGCGTCGTTGTGATGGTATTTTCATGCTAAGTTATGATCTGAACACCTTGAACTACTCCTCTGAAGATTGCACTGACTCCGTGGAAGCTATCCGATGCGAGGCAAAGCGAAGTTTGGTTGAAGTTTGCTGAAGTTGAGCTCCATATCCCACGTCTTAGAGTAGATTAGAATCTTCTTAACCCTACAACCATTTCAATTCAGTACTTTCTGGTTAGAATAGGAAACCCGCGCTTCATAGACAAATCTTTTGAGCATATGAATTCCTTTCTCCGCTGCCGAACAATTCCGTAAGTCCCCTTGAAATACCAGCAAATCACATTGAGCCAACTGAGCCTATTCGCACTGAAAGAACCTTGGAGTTGAACGCACGAACTCTCTCGCAATCTTAGCGTGCTGGATACTTTGATCAAGAGAGAATAGGGTAGCCGTTGGCGACTTTATTCTGCGTTGATGCAGTCACGAAAAACACATCAACAATATGACACATCGAAATGACCATGGGTTTGAAGAAGATACCTTGACAGTTGAAGAATGTGTGGAAGAGCCCCAAGAAACTCCCTTAGACTTGCATGTGATAGGAAGTAATGAAGATTGGTTTGGTGAAAAGAACATAACAGTAGTCTTGAGTCCTAATGAGGATTCATCCAGTGAATGTCTTTAGACAAATGACTTCACAAAAGATTTCAGTAGTACCATTGTGTGGGTGGAGTTCGCTAAAGAAGAGCATGTTAAGGATAATTTGGGTGGCGACATTGAACCAGCTTATGATCATTACCATAGTGATGTTGGTGGTGATTCCGATGTGTTTGTACCTACTCTTGTTGAAGATTTGGTGATGGATAATTTCCCTCTTGTTGCTGTCCAAACTCCCCAAGAGTTTTCACATGAAGAGTTCATGACAAGTAACCAAGAAGACTTCTTTGGTATGTGTTGTACCCAAACCAAATTTTTTGCTTCATTAAGGCATTTTGCTTAAAAAGTTTTAAACCTTGTTGAATGATGTCAAAATACAGTTTTTGGGAAAGTCAAGCATGGACTTTGGTTAGTGTCATGTCAGTCGTCAACAGCAATTGGCCAGTACCTGTAGCTCAAAACTTGAACCTGAGACTCAGAGCGAGATATATCATGATGGAGAAGTGCTTCATGACAAGATTATACCCCTACATGGTCATTTCAGTAGCAAGAAAGGTGTTTACGAAAGATGAAATAGATGAAAATAGCAAATCTGTGCCCCTATAGCTTAGGGGCGCCCTTCTCTTTGAAGGCCTATATCTTGTTACATATGCTTACAAATACACTCAATCTCTTCAAAATTAGCCCAGCTTTCCAACAAGCTATCAAGCGAAGTCATCCGAGTTGTGGAACTCTGGCAACTGAGGTCATAAGCTGAAGGTACGAAAGGTTGCACGTCATAGAGGATTGTCAGTTCACAGATTTTTGCGCTTCTGTAGCTCAAGGGCGCCCTTGAATTTGGCCCCTCAGATCATTGAATTTGTAGATGCTGTCTTCCTGAGATCTTTTCTAATCTAGTCTAGCTTCGCAACGCACTAGTTCGCGAGTCAATCCGACATTCTGAGTGATCATGGCAGAGATTCTACCAGACACATAAATCAGAGGGTGGAGAAATGTAGTATTACACACCTGTACCTCTGTAGGGTAGGGGCGCCTAGCCTTTAGGCCTGCTAGATGGGGTTTTTAGCTTTCACAGTCTTGACGAGAGTTGTGCGGAATTACTCCAGCTATCCAACTAGCCCAACCATCAGCCTCCGAGATTTGGCAAATGCTCGTACGTGCAAGGTTTGTGTGTAACGCTAAAAAGTGAAGATAGTAAGAAAATGGCTAAGTATAGAGAATACATTTCCCCTTGGAAAAGGCGCCCTTCTTTTTGAGGTCTTAGAAGTAGTTTTCTCGCTTCGTTGCCTCCAGAGACATCTCTTGTAAGTTGTTCTAGCTACGTGATGAGACTGACGGTGCGCAAATTGGAGCACTCCAGCTCCCGGTGTCGGGAGTCAAAATAGGGTATCTGGATGAAAGTTACATTTTTGATAAAATGGTGTTTGAGCCTTCACAGGCTAGGGGTGCCCTTGCTTTTGGGGTCCTTAATGCAACTTTCAGGTGCCTTACATACAGTCATTGGATGTGGAATACTTCCAGTCATGCAGTGAGCCTATCATCTAGTCAGCAGGGTTCATTGTTCACAGTCAGTGGCAGTTTGAAGCGTCAGATGGCAGAATGGAGAAATGGCTGTCTAGTGACCTTGCATCAATTTAATCAAAGGCGCCTAATTTTTTGGGGTGTCAAATGTTGATTTTAGCAGTTGCAGCTTCCAGTAGACATTTCATCCTTGCTTTGCAGGCTTCGCGATGGATATCTCAGTTCGATCACAGCATCACTCAGTCACCTGGAAATTAGAGTTGACCAAGGGCGACTATAACTTTGCAGCTAGCCATAAAATAGGAAGTTAGCAAAAAAGTTAATAACTCTTGCAAATGGACACCTAGAGGGTCAAATGAGGACTTTCTGGAATTAGTGAAGTTTGTCAAGTGCATTTAGATACTTTGTTTTTTTTGTCAACTGAATTAAAATAATATTTAATATTTATTTTGCATGCTAAGGCATTAAATGGCGATTTTTCTCAATAATTTATTATTGGCGCCTTTTTAATGATGAAACTCAAATTCGCATGTAAAGGCAAGATGAATATTTTTATTATTATTTTGTAATTCGGACTCCGAGTCAGTCTCAATACAACTGGAGGGGGTCCAATCAGAATTATTCTTTTGCAGTCAAGGTTTTAAAATCTTGCAGTCATCCTTTATGGTGCGATTTTGCTCTATTTAATCATGGTGTCCATCATTAATTAATTCATCTAGCTTCAGTAAAGCAATTTCTCTTCAAAGTTGGGCGAATTTCTTTCCAGAGTTGGGTGATTTCATCAACAATCAAGTTTGAAGGCATCAAAACATTCCTTTTGTAGGTGCAAATCCGAAATTTATCAGCATAATTCAAGAGAAATTGGCGATTTTAGCAGAAGAAAAACATCAAAAACTCAATCTTCTGTCTCAGAATTCATTCACATGTTTGAAGAAAAGGAAAATTTTGGCAAAACAAATCTTTTGGATCGATTCAGCATAGCTTCCTTAGTAAAACCCATGTGCTAGAATTTTTCAGGAAAATTTACTCCAGAGCATCAGTTCTCAAGGCTCTAATTTTCTCAACTGAAAATTCCTTCCATGGTCGAGTAGAAGTCATATTTTCGCATTTTTGACATTCTGGGTTGTCTTAGAATCTTTTTCTGGACAAAACCCATATCTCAGATTTTTCCGTGAAAATTGTCTTTTGATAGGCTATTTTTAGCTTTCTAGAAAACTTGTCAAAATATAGCCGTGTTCACAGTCAACAGGCGAGTTTTTCAAAATGCAATACACTCAACTTGAATTCAAGACCAAGTTAGTCTTGACTCACGACTTCATCTTGACAGTTGATACGAATCTACATAAGGTGCTTCCAAAAGCAGTCTTAGATCCAGTCAAGATAAAAGATTCGATACTTCAGAACATTTAGCAGGTCAGGTTACTTGAGGCCGCTTCCATTCCTATCTCAGTTCATTGTGTAGGGTTCGTAATGTCTTGTGTTAAGCATTACAACTCTGCTACTCGTGAGATAGTATCAGTAGATGGATGAGTTATATGCAGTCTCAAGCCCTTGGATGTCGAAAGATGTTTTGGTATTCCTTATCACCCGAACAGTCTAGTCATTTTTATGGAGCAGTGTGAGCGAGCATTTAACGCTGATATGGACTAGTGTCAAAGTAAGATGGCAGAAAGATGGTTGAAGCAAAAGAAGAACAAATTGTCAAACAATGTGGGTCGTGGTGAATACAAGGACGAGTACACAATTCTAATTACACTCATGAATCGTGTCTTAGGTCATGCAGATGCAAACATATTCCAGCCCTGGATGTATTACATCATTGGTCGGATCATCTCTAGGCAAGAGCATTATGATTGGGCATCCTTCATCAGCGACATTCTCCACAAGCAAATCACCGGTTTTCTAGTTGCCCACGAGTTTCACATGTGTTCTTACCTTGTATACTTGATCGCTTACCGGGGTCAGTTTAGAGGATTGAACACGGTGGGCATACTTAGTGTTCAGAAAGTCTCATTACTATGACCAGCTTGAGCTCACAAAGGCTGAACGACATTTCAAGCGTGTGCAGGAGGCTTTCTTGACATACACAGTGAGAAACATGGACCGAGAGTTGCATGTTCATATCTCAGTGGTTGCTAGAGCAGCAATGGTTGATTGGGCGAACTGGTTCATTCAGTTCCCTACATACACCTACATCCGCGTATATGTATTTACAGGAAATCTAGCCATGCTTCCACGCTATCCTTGGATAGGATAGTCTTCATGGAGTTCTTGAGGCAATTACATGATGTTCATCGTCATTTGCGACGCAAACATAAACAGGCTGCCAACTTTCCCATGCAGTCCAAAATCTATTGGTGTAGAACGACAGTTGATGCTAAAGCTGCAGGACAAGAGTTAGAGAAGTTTCGTCTCAAGTACCTTGTTGATGCACGCGCCTATGATCCCTGGGGTCATTACACAACACGCCTTGCTGGTCACTCATACCATAAGCCTACAATGGAGGACTATTGGGTGACTTGCGAGGATGATTTTGAGGTGCGCAGACGCAGCTATGGCCGTTTCTCTCTCTCGTAGATTTCTGTCTTCTTGGCAGAAGATGTGGGAGGTTTATCAGATGATGAGGGAGATACACTTCCTTAGTTTTTTAGAGAGCAGGTTGATACACAACCATTGCCGACAGTTGATTGGTATGCTAAGGAGTACACATCAGTAAAGGAGATATCCAATAGCGTTGTCCAAAACAATATACTTTACCTCGACAACAAGAAGACTAGGAGGGTAGTCGTGTCTAGAACAGAGCCGCCACTAGTGGATGCTTCACTAGCTTCCTCGTCTAAACCCAAACAGAAGAAAAGGAGTAACCCTCCTAAGAAAAGTCAAGCACTTAACAATTCAAAAGGGAAGGCGCTTGCCATTGATACATCCATGGAGCCAGTGCAGAGGCCAGTTCAGAGTTTTCCAGAGCCTGAGGTTTAGCCTCGTGTTCCATCACCGACACTAGAGCAGTCTCCAGTCCCAATTCACATTGAATTGGACTTAGACTCGTCACCTTGCAACATCTCCCCTACATATTCACTCTCGTTAGAGCCTCTCATAGCTAGTACAGATCCTTCCAGTGGCATTAGTTGAGATCAGTTTTGGATTGAGGCTCAACTAGGAAGGAAGAGAAGGCAGCCATCTTACGTCCTTGATCATTCTGATTTTGATTAGGCTTACCAGGATGCACCAGACAAGAGGATCAAGAAACAGGTCCATGTGTAGAGTAATGTTGATATGGAGATCGTCGTTGAGACTGCCATACCTCCAGCGAGGAAGAGTTTGGACGAGATTGAAGTTCAGGACTTTTAGGTGATCATAGTCAACCTTGGTCGAAGCACCCACCAGACATAGGTTGATCTCCTACAGGTTGCTACAGACAGCGCAAGGGATAGGATGCTGAAAGATGGAGAAGACAAGGCAACCCTCAAGGCTGAAATCAAACAGCTTCGTCAGTACATTTCTAGCCTTGTACAAAGGTCAGATGTCATCGCTACACTCCTGCCGATGCTAGAGCCACCAGCAGAACAAGGCCAACTTAATCACCTGGTCGCATACGACAAGAGTTTGGAGGATTGGGAGGAGGAGTTCGTTACTAGAGGCCGCTTTGTGCTTGCAGAGTTATACCAGTTGTGGTACAATGCACG
>VDFB02365585.1:0-19502 GCA_007258455.2 Sequoia sempervirens
TTTCTGAGCATGTGTTTTGAATGTGCTGGGTTTCTAGACTGTTCTCAGACCTCTTTAAATACCGGCAACATGTAACAAGTTTCTTATCAAGCAATTGAAATTGCTTTGATCATAAATAATGGAACTAATGCTGTAGCAATTCTATTGTGGCAATTCTTGTGTTTGAGTATTTTGTGTGTGATTCAATATTTTGTGTTTGTGTATACTTTGCACCCACACTTCCTTCAAATTGGTATCAGAGCCAGGTCGGTCGTGCTCCTTGGAGAGTAGAAGATTGTGGGAGAGTCTTTAAAGAATTTGAGATGACCTGTAGATCAAGGTGCCTCCATAGCCGCTATCAAAAAGCCACGGGGAAGAGAAATTGTTGATGCGAAGACAGAAGAGATCACTGAAGTTCCAAGCCGTCATTTGGATGCTGTCAAAATAAAGCTGAGTATGAACTGTAGAATTGTAGAGGCCCATTTGGCTCCTGCCGATGGTTTGTTGAGCAACCAGGAGCTTAAGGACTGGCACCCCCGCCAGGCATTGAAGGAGGTCATGCATCGCATGGACCAAGATAAAGGAGTAAGAATCTGTGATACTTTTGAGACAGTGACAGAAGGGTCGGCCAGCAGAACGCAAGAGTAAGGGAAATCGTCCCTGTTTTTTGGCAGGTGAAGGAGATCGCTGGGTTGTGTGAAAAAATCCACCCTTAGTGAATCCTCTGCCTATTGCATGTGTTGAAATCGCGGCTAGGAAAGTCTTCAAAAAGGCGGTTGTTGTGTGAACATAGATGTCTAAGTTGTTTTAAATAAAGAGAGTGCATGTGAGGATAACAGTCATTGTCGAGGCAATAGATATTGTGTGCAGCAGCACACTTGCGAAAATATCTTGTCTCCTCTGCCCCACCTACAGTTCTGTTCTGTTCTGGGTATCCTTCATACTCCATTCTTCATTTGCTTCTTTTTTTATTTGTTTATTTATTTATTAGGCTCAATACTTATTTAATTACTGTCTAATTCTTTTCAATCAAACATTATTGTAGGTGAGATAAAATGGAGAGATTCTCTGTTATGCTGTGCTTGTTTATTGTTATGACATGCTGCTCTGTCACTGCCACCTGTTATCCTTCATGCTTTCCACATGAGAGAGATGTTCAATGCCGGATTGCCGCATTGTCGTTTATTGGAGAGACTATCAGTTTTGTTCGATCCGCTGCCTCACCTCAGCGTGGAAAGTTCTTTGACGAACATGAGCTCAGGTAATAATAACAATTTATCGATCTCTTGTTTTCAAACGAACTAAATGGGTTATTGGGTATACTCTATTCTGTCTTGAATCTATGCTACAAAGTTGGGTAGTGAAATTCCAGTAGAACACAGTTATTTTCAGAGATTGCAATTTTTACTTTTAATTCATAAATTTTGTTTGTGGGATATCTTTCGGTTTACATGTTGCAACCAAGGGCTAACCAGGAGCTATGTTTGTTTGTATTTTGGGATGATTTAACACTGTATCTTCTTTTTCAGTTTGTTAGATTTTGAGACAAATTTTATGACAAGTATTTGAGTTAGAATAATATTGAGATGGATGATCCGGATACTTCAACCCTCTGTATATAATCCAGATGAAAAGTAATACAATGAATAATAATTGAACCATTCACTTTCATCAAAAGAATACACAATTTTGATGAGAGTGAATGGTTCAGTTATTATTCATTGTATTACTTTTCATCTGGATTATATATAGAGGGTTGAAGTATCTAGGTCATCCATCTCAATATTATTCTAACTCAAATACTTGTCATAAAATTTGTCTCAAAATCTAACAAACTGATAAAGAACATACAGTGTTATATCATCCCAAAATACAAACGAACATAGCTCCTGGTTAGCCCCTGGTTGCAACATGTAAACCGAAAGATATCCCACAAACAAAATTTATGAATTAAAAGTAAAAATTGCAATCTCTGAAAATAACTGTGTTCTACTCGAATTTCACTACCCAGCTTTGTAGCATAGATTCAAGATAGAATGGAGTATACCCAATAACCCATTTAGTTCATTTGAAAACAAGAGATCGATAAATTGTTGTTATTACATGAGCTCATATTCGTCAAAGAACTTTCCACGCTGAGGTGAGGTAGCGGATCGAACAAAACTGATAGTTCTCCAATAAACGGCAATCCGGTCCACCTGTTATACTATGATGAATCGTGGAGAGAGTTTAATTGTTGCGAGTGGGCTGATGTTCAATGCAGTCACTCCTCCTCCCACGTCATCGGACTCACTTTCTCCTATTGGTATGATTACAAAACACTCGTTCCAGTTGAGGCACATACAGTATTTGGACTTGAGCGCGAATTACTTCACTGGCCTTCCACCTAAAGGTACTAATTTTAAAGTTTATGTTTATATAAATAATAATCTATTCGGTGTTTGATTTTTATTTAAATACTAGCAGTTGTACAATATTCAATGAGCAACAGAATAGCCGATAGGCACATACGGATTAATTACTTTTTTCACTACTTTTTCCCATAAAGTAGCACACCCAGTCATAAAACTGCCTAGTTTAGATACTTACAAGTGTCTATAGCATCAAGTTCAAGCGCACTCCTATTTTTATGCCCTTGCCATCATGTATTCATGCAATGCAGGTATGTCTAGTGGATAAACTTGTTCATAATGCTTAATGATTCATGTTGAAAGGGATGTTTGTGATAAGCCACGCCACAAGAGGCTATTGTTGTTGATCAACCGTCGGAGAGTATCTTGCTCTATTCATGGTTCATAACCAAATTCAGATTCTTTGTTAACAAGAAAGAGTTTAATCTTTATTCCACTTCTACAAATTGCTCAAACACACTAATTGGACATCCCTACTAAGATGGGCTAGATACCTGTAGCTCTCTATGTAACATCTTGCTCAGACTCAGACTTCTAAATTTTCCAAATACACAATTTTTTTATTTTGACAATGAAGGTCCACAACCCTTGATAATTAATCCATTAATATCAACTATTCAACAATTTTTATTAAGTGAAGATTGTACCAAATAAATACAACCCCACAAAAGCCCTTCTCACTTCACTAAAAAAAACATCAAAAATAAAAGATAAACATGGTATGTAAGTACAATGAAAGAGATCTGAATCATTCAAAGAGGTCAGTTGCTAATATATCAGATATCTTCAATTTCCCTACAGGTTGAATTCCTATACCTTCAATCCCATCTCTTCATGTGCGCCACGCTTGTTACTTCTTAGTGCTGCTCTCTCTTTTTTATTACACCAGCTTGTACCATTCTCCAACGCTGATTTTTCTCTCCCTATTCTCTCCTTCACCTCCCACGCAACCTCTCCACATTGCTTCCTAGCTTGGTTATCATCAAACAAATGTTTCCTTGCTTTCAATATAAAGGCCACCTGTTTCAGCAATATCTCTGTATAATTCAACACAACAAATGGGTACTTGCATGGTCTGTTGCAGGTTTAATTTAGCTTATATTTGCCTACAGTTTATGGTGTTTCTATCTGTGAGTGAGGACAAGATGGAGATACCGTCATGGGACAGTAGAGACTTCGTGTTGCTCCTGATCTAGAGGTAAGGCGCATGGTTTCAGTGAGCTTTTTTTTCTCTAAAAATTTGTACAGAACCTTTCATTTTTTGTGCTTGAAATTGTCTTATTTTATCAATTCATTTATTTTCCTAAGAAATAGTATAATAATACCTAGACTTTGTGTATTCGCAGAGCTTTCCAGATGTAGAAAATATGATGAGGCCAACGTCCACTTCACACAAAATAGAAAGCCTATGGTTTCTTGAGCAAACCCCTCCACTTGCAGAAGGTCACATGCCTGGCTGTGGCCGTCTCAAAGCCAAGTGAGAACTCCAGAAAGATTCGCAGTCTGAAAATAATCAGACAATCGCACCAGAGGGGTAGTATACTTCTCTCAAGATTACAAGACTGGTTATACATAAAAAGCCTGGTTAAAATGTCGGTGTTCTTTAGGGAGCTGCTATTTCCAAACGTGTAAGGTGCAGATGTATTCCAGAGAACTACGTACATTCACAGTACATAAATTCCATTGTAAGATCTTCTGCTAAATTAATTACAGAGAAACTCTGGCCTCTTCCACGTAAACGCTTTTCCCTGGAGTGACATGAGAATGATGGTTGGTGAATATATGATAAATTATATACCAAACAATTTCTCCACGCACTGTAGTGTTGTTAAGTGCCTGTGTCGGGCAGCGGGCCGTGGATCCAGCAAAAGAAGATTTTGGCGGAAGTCTTAGGGAAGCCCACCGGGGATTTCCGGCATCAGATTGCTGGAAATTCCGGTGGGGTTCCCCATGTAAATAGCCTATCGGCTAATTATTTTTTCTAGACTAAAAAATTAATAGTAATTTTATATTTCATTTATATTAAAAATAAAAAATAATTATTTTATTTTTTAGTGATAATTTATTTCTAATATATTAATGTCAAATTGTTTAATATTTTTCAGAAATTTTTGGCCTCCAAAAATTGAAACATCTAGATCTCAGCTACAATTATTTTGAACGTGAAATTCCAATGGATCTTGGCTCTCTACACAACTTGACTTACCTCAACTTGGATAATAGTGGATTCCAAGGTAGAATTCCATGGCAGCTTGGGAATCTCTCACACTTGCAAGTTTTATATGTTGGAGGTTGGGGGTTGTATAGCTCTAGTTTGAGGTGGATAGAGAAACTCCAGGAGTTAAAATCTTTGCATCTTGGTTATATGTTGTTGAATATGACAAGTTGGGAATTGGAAGGAACCCTTTCTCATCTCCATCTACTCCAAGAACTTGGCCTTTCAAATTGCTATCTGACCATAATCCCTAGTGTTTTCCAAAACCTCACCTCCCTTTCCCATCTTTATTTAGATGAGAATGAATTTAGCTCCACTATACCTTTATTCTTGGGAAATATGCCTCATTTGCAAGAGCTTATTTTCTCTTACAATAAACTCAATGGTAGCATACCTTTTTCTATTGGTCAACTTTCATCTTTGACATATCTTGATCTCTCCAACAATGAACTAAGTGGTAGCATACCTTTGACTATTGGTCAACTTTCATCTTTGACTAATCTTGATCTCTCATCCAACAACCTACAAGACCATTTTTCTCTTGATGCTTTCAAAAGTACTAGTAACCTTTATGACCTTGACCTCTCTTATAATAAATTGACTATCCAAATTGACCCAAAATGGATACCTCCATTTTCCTTATCTAGCTTGAGCTTGGCTTCTTGTAATATTGAAGGTATCTTTCTTGCATTCCTCTTAACACAATATGAATTATCTGATTTGGATCTCTTCCAAAATAGTTTGTTTTGAAACATTCCACCTTGGCTAGGAGATTTACCCTATCTACAATACTTGAATCTATCATACAATAACTTGCAAGGTCAACTTCCATTCACCTTGAACATAAGCAATTTTTGGAGTTTAGACCTACATAAGAATATGTTGAATGGTTGCCTTCCAATTCCTTCAATAGTTTCACCAAATTTGCAGCTATTGGATTTGTCACAAAATGAATTTGTGGGTGTTATCCCAGTACAAATTTGCAAGCTTCTACCTGGCATTCGATTCTTGTCATTGGCAGCAAATGATCTAAGAGGTGGGATTCCATCTTCTATTAGTCTTCTACAAAATTTGAATGTGTTTGATCTCTCAAACAATGGATTATCTGGTAAAATACCATCAAGCCTAACTAATTGCTCTTATTTGACAAGATTGAATTTGGGAAAGAACAATTTGATAGGATATATTTCACCTCAAATTGGAATGCTAAGCTCTCTCGTGACACTTCAACTCAATGACAATATGTTGAAGGGAATCTTTCCATCAAGCCTTCAAAACTGTTACTAGCTTGCAGATTTTAAATGTGGGTGAAAATTTATTAGTGGGAAATATACCCCTTTGGCTAGCACACTTCTCAGAGTTGATGATACTTGTTTTGAGGTCTAATGATCTTCATGGCCACATTCCAAATCAATTAAGCAATCTTTCCAACCTTCATGTGTTAGATATTTCAAATAAGAATTTGACTAGAGCCATCCCACCAAAATTGGCAAATTTGAAAGCTATAATGGATGCACAAGTACAAATCTCAAATAATAGTCATCATGATTCAGGCTATTACTATAGAGAAGAGATCCAAGTGAGCAACAAAGGATTTGAGCAAGTGTATGTGAGTTCTATTTTATTACTTATCACTTGTATTGATCTATCCAGGAATCAACTATCAAATGAAATTCCTTCAACAATTGGAAGCCTTAAAGGTCTACACACATTGAACTTATCAAGAAATAGTCTTACTGGAAAAATTCCAATTAGCTTTGGGATGCTAGAGCAATTAGAGTCATTGCACCTTTCAAACAACAATTTGGAAGGTGAGATTCCAAGTGAGCTGCTAAAACTATCATTTATGAGTGTTTTCATTGTATCTAACAACATGTTTTGTGGAAGAATCCCAATAGGGGGTCAATTTGCAACATTCACTAATCCTAGATGTTTCTCTAGGAACCTTGGTCTTTGTGGATTTCCACTTGATAATAAAACATGTAAATGTGGAATAATTGATATCAATCCTACTCAAGAAGAAGAGGGTGGCGAAGGAGGAGAAATCCCATGGCATTGGTATGTTGAGTGGATGACAAGTTTTGTTGTTGGATTTTGGGGAGTATTTGGAATCTTGACTGTCAAAAGGCATTGGAGAAGAAGACACATTCAAGTCTTGGATGAAGTTGTCAGTATTATTCTAGATGGATTAAGAGGCATCAAGTAGGTTAATATAGTTTGGAAAATGTAATATATATGGGGAAAGGTGTATTTCTATTTTCTCATGCCTCCACCAAACATGTAGATCATATATTAATAAAGCATATGTAATTTTAGTTTATTTCCAACAAATTTATTAGTGTACAAAGATTCCTCAATGGAAATATCCAAGTCTTTTGAGCTAGATTTTTTGGAATGTGTATTTTATTTTGGTAAATTATAGTATGTAATAACTTTTATATAATTGGAAATTAAAATATAATTAAAAATCTGTTTATATATATATTTTAATTTTATTTTATAAAATTTATGTATGATGGAAACATGTTGACATTTTTTTATCATTGTTCATTACTTCCTTTGGGGAAACAAATGCATAATAGAAATGAAAATACTTTTATGTTTGAGAAAAAAATATAAATTATTTATTTTGCTGATTGATATGTAGATTTCGTTTAATCTATCTTTTAAAGGTTGTGATTTTTGTGTTAAAAAATTTATTGTTTTAAGTATTATTTCTTTCTTGAAGAACATTTTTTTTTTTTTTAGACTGCAGGAATCGGGTAGCATGACCCCCTATAAACTGCAGTGCGCCTGGTAAACTTTTTAACATGACCGGCGGCGCTGGCGCGACACGCCCTCCGGTACCACGGGACGGGGGAGACTAGAACTCGTGACCAGCAGAGCCGCAATGAAATTACTTAGCCAACCGAGCTAGGGCCCCCGCCCTTCTTGAAGAACATTAGCTATCATCTATTAGATGTAATTTTTTGTGTTAATTAGCTAGTAAATATTGAGAAATAAGCAATGTCAAATTTTCTAAAACTCGTCATTGTATAATTTTCATGTAACTATAGTTAATCCATTAATCTTTATTGCAATGACATGTTACTATGAATAGTTGTGAGTTGATAAAAGATTTAAATTATGTAATACCTTGTTTGTATTGAATTGGATTGCTAACCATCATATGTGGAAGGTTTAGTACTAGGTTATACAATGCCTTACTAGTATTAGATTTAAATATCAAATATTTGTTGGAAGTTTAAGAAGTTTGTCATTGAGATGCCTCTTGGTAACATGAACATGAGGTATGAGCATAAGTTCTACAATATACAAGTATAGAGTTGTCATTGATGTTAACATTGTGCTTTATCAATGTGTAGACCATTTTGTATAGCATGACCATGCACAAACATGTTAATATAGTGCATTGCTGCAAGAAGGCTTGATTCAATGTAGATAATTGATGTGCAGAACTGGCTAAGTGTTAGAACAGTGTTTTTAGTGTTCAAACATCCAATTTTTGGCTTGCATTGGTCCAGCTTGAAGAATTCTACTTTGTGGTTCTAATACATTTTTTTTTGGATGTTAGAGTCTAAATCTAGATTTTTCACATTGTTTTGTTAACTGGTGAAGAAGTTATGAATGAAAAATTATTCGGTTTGCCAGTAATAGTGTTTCCTATGTAGAATGTATGTTTTTATTAGTTGGCACTTCACTACAAAATGGTATTTGGTCTTACGAATTTGTGTAAGTGTTTATAGGTGTCAATAGAGTATATGATCCATGTGGCATGAATTTTGGAGGTCTATGTGTCCATTTGAGATTGATCAATTGGTGAATTTTGATGTTAGGTCTTCACTAGTGCCGACCTAGTATATTTTGGGTATTGCAAAGTTTAAGTGTTGATCCATTATAGGGTAACTATTATAGGTCCACCCCAACCTATTTGAGGTGTTACATGCTTATTAATTAAGGAACAAGGTGTGTATTTTTTAATGATGAGCCAAAAATTTATGTTAGGCTAACCTAATTGATGTTGCAAAGGTTTACAAATGTAATGGGTATAAGTATGAGTTCATTTACATGTTGGAGGTAGTGGTTAGCAAATAGACAAGTATTGTTGATGTGAATTGTGTGAATGAGATGTGAGTGCAAAGTAGAGCAGAGTGTTAGTGTAGAGTAGTATGAAGTGTGTAACATTTGTGTATTGAGCTTCAATGGAGCTGTAATTCATGCATACTAAAGATGCAAATGTAATAGTTCACTTTGGTTGTGTGCCACCTCTCTCTTCTATCTTTTCTTCATTATGTGGGTAGTGATTCCACTAGGATAGTGAGTACATCTATAGTGAACATTTATGTAATATCTTATAACCAGTTATAATATATTGTGAGCTAATTCTCACTATGGTTTTTCCATTTTTAGGTTATGTGATTTTTATGGTTGCTCTCCTTTCTTACTACAAAATGAATATGCTATGTGGAATGAATGTCTAAATGTTTAAGTGGTTTCATAGAATACTGATTCACCCCTTCTTAGTATTTTAGTTGTTCATCAATCAGTATCAGAGCTTGGTTCCTTGGAAGGAGCTTAACTACTTGGGGAAGATCTTGGAGGTTGAATTTACATGGCTATTAGAAGATATCCTATCCCGTTGGAAGAGATTCCTATAGTTGGATTCACATAAGAAGATTGCATGGTTGATACAAATGGAGAACTCAAAATAGCTCTTGAAGATTTGGAAATGACTGAAGGTGAAAATAGAGATCTAAAAGAAAATTTCAAGGAAGTAGATGAATGCATTAGAAAGTTGAGAGAGCAAATCAATAAAGTCAAAGAAAGACACAAGGAGGTCAGTGAGTTGAAGAAAGAAAATGAAATAATTACTAGTCTAAAAGTACAAATTGGAGAAAGAAAAAGAGTTTAAGAATGCTCGAATGATAAAGTAGGAATCAAATTTGAAGAATTCTAAAAACTTGAACAAGAAGTTATGAATCTAAGATCAGATTTGGGAAAAGAAAAGTGTCAAGAAGGAAAATTCAAGAAGAGCTCTTCCATGCTTGATAAAATGATTGAAAATTAGAAAGGATCTAAAGACAAAGGTGGATTAGGCTTTTAAAAAGGAGAAAGTTCAAAAGTAGATTAAAAACTAAACATTGGAAAGAAGAAAAATGAACAAAAGAACATTGAAGGAAAGAAGAGCAATGCCAAGCAGGTTCGGAATTAGAAGAGTGAACTTGTCAGAAGACAACTGAAATCAGACAACCAAATACATAAAGGTACCCATATTTTAATGGTTTATGTTATTCTTGTAATAAATTTGGACATAAGGCTATAAAATATAGAAGAATAATGATTCAAAATGCTCCATCTTTTCCTGGTTAGTGTTTTACATGCAAAAGATTTGGTCATAAGGCTAGTGAATGTAGAAATCAAATGATGAATTGCTATAATGATGGTATGATGTCTCAATATTTCAATGGGTATTATTATACATGTAATAGATTTAGGAATAAAGCTAATAAATGTAAATCTAGAATGAATGGAAATAAGCTTGTTTAAAAAAATGCCATATGTTACAACTACAATAGGTTGATTTGGTAAAGAAGGATAATCTAGTAAAGAAGAATGATCTAGTACAAAATGTTGATAAATGGTAGAAACAAAGAATGAGATTAAAAATATCTAGAGAAAGAAGGAAGAGACAAAGGCTAAGCATGAGTCTGTGCTAGCATTTGGTGTACAAATGTTTCCTCTAAAAAATAAGTTGAGAGCTTTGGCTCAAGGGGAGCATTAACATAAAATAATTTATCCCCTGCTAAAGAAATGGTGATGATGCTTCAGTATGTTGATATGAGGTGTGGTTTAATATGCTTGACCTATTAGAGAGAATAATAATGGTAAATATCAAGATATGGAAATTTGTGTAGTTGAGGATGACTATGTGTTACAATTAGAGTTCATCAACTTTATTGACAAAATCATTCAATATGAATTAGGTCAATTTGTAAAAGGGTTTATAAGTGATTTCACTTAACCAAAAATTCAATTGAAAACAAGCATTCAAGGAGAGAAGAGAAAACAAGGAGTGAAGTGATTGAAGGAGATCAAAATTCTTGTGAATGAAACCCTAATTGAAAGGTGATTAGGAGGTATTTACAATTTATGTTCACCCTATGTTTCAAAAGTGGTTTGAATTTTTTGCACAATGTATACACCAAAATTTGTAGAGGTTGTGGATCATCCCCATCCTAAATTCAAACAATACCCTGATAAATCAATGAAAAGGGATCTAAACTAAGCATTTCCACACATTCCATAAGGTTTACTCCATACTGAGGATGTAAGAGTTTATATACATGTCAAATTAGAAGAATAGAATCAATAAAATCTAGGTGAACAATGGTTTAATGAACTCATTGGATATGAATTTGAACTAAAACTAGAGTTCACGAGCTTGATAGAGAAAAACCTAGATGTTTGGACTAATTTCCCAAATTTCTACTATGTTGATGAATGGGTGAGATATATTTTGAGTCATTAATGATAAATCCCTCTAGTTGGATATACCACATTTGATAAACAAGGAGGAAATAGGTTTGTTACTAGCTTGTGCTCAACTAGACTAGTTTTGACACTAAAATATATGAAAAATGAAGTGATAATAGAGATAACTAGTGCAAAGTATGATGAGTGGGCTTTGACAGTGATGAAGGCATAGCTCGAGACATAGAAAATAACCCACAAACAAGGGAATAATTTTATTATTTAGAAAATGGAGCTTCTTACATGCAGAGGATCTCAAATCCCCAAGTTCTACAACACATGCAAGTTATAGAAAGCTACAGAATAACCCTTTTGCAATATACGAACTTGTCCCCAAAAAGTTACCCAAAAAACTAGAAACCCACCCATAAATAGAGCTCCTCTTTAGTTTGGAGCCAAAACAACTTTAAATTTGAGTTTAGGCAGTTTGGCGCCGAAAAATTACAACTTGAAGTTCAAATTTCAAAAGAACATTTGCAATTGTATCTTCTAGAAAGTGCACCAACTTGTCGGGGCCATAACTTTATATCCGAAGCTCTGATTCATGAACCGTTTGAACCATTGGAAAGGTCTCAAAGTCAATAACGCGCTTGAAAGTTTCTACACTGATTTCAACAAGTTTCAGGGCCATTCCAGGAGCTCTAAGTGCCTCAAATCCAACTAGAAAGATTTTTAGGTGCAAATCTAGGAAACTAAAATTGCAAAATCTTTCAACCCAGGAATAGAAAATAAAAACCATAAATTGGGAATTTCATTATGATGAAAAGGGTATCCAAAAATGTAAAAACATCTAAAAACAAGAAAATTGAAATTTAACTATTTTTGGGTGATGCAAGATTGCCCTTACACCACTAGATGCTATTGCATCAGACTCCCAGGGTAATTTGAGAAGTGACCCCATCACATCTCAGATGGTTGAGGAAAACCCAACCAGTCAATCACTCCCTTAGATAGCCAGGATGAATCGTCCACAGGCCTTCCTCTCCATTTCACCAGATATTCTTCATATTGCCTATTTCTAGCACTCCTTCCCACACGACTATCCAAGATTGCTTCAATCTCCTCCCTTTTTGAAGTAGGTGTTGGAATGTCATACTACCCTACTACTGATGCTTCCTCCGTTCCACCTTCATAATACTCTGTCAAATCTGAAATGTTGAACACAAGGGAAATGTTGATTCCATCAGGAAACTCTACCTCATATGCATTCCCTAAATCATGCTTCTTCAAAATCTTACAAGGATCGAATTTCTTCATCTTCAATTTATTATAGGTTTCCACGGGAAACCTCTCTTTCCTCAAGTGGACCATTACTTCATCGCCAATCTCAAATTCCTTATACCTCCTCTTCTGATTTGCCTTAGCCTTATACTGCATATTCATCTTGTTAATATGTTCTCTTACCTTCTCATGCATATCCTTGATGTGTTTTGCAAAATCTTCAGCTTCAACACTTATTTTCCTCTCTTGGTCCATCTTCCTCAATTCTGGAGCTGTTCTGGGGCTACCTCCATACACAATCTGGAATAGTGATCTACCAGTGCTTTTGTTGACAAAATTGTTGTAAGAAAATTCTGCCTGGGGTAAGATCAAGTCCCATCCCTTAGGTTTATCTCCTACCAAACATCTCAGTAGGTTACCTAGACTCCTGTTAACAACCTCCATCTACCCATCTATTTGTGGATGGTGGGCAGAACTGAACTTTAGCTCTGTCTTCAACTTCTTCCACAAGGTCCTCCAAAAGTACCCCACAAATTTGGTGTCATGATCTGAAACAATACTCTTTGGCGAACCATGTAGCCTCACCACCTATTTGAAGAACAAGTCAGCAATGTGGACTACATCATGGATCTTCTTACATGGAATAAAATGTGCCATCTTTGAAAACCTATCAACCACCACAAAGACTGAATCATTCCCTTGTTGTGTCCTTGGCAAACCAAGAACAAAGTCCATACTTATATCCTCCCATGGCCTCTCTGGTATAGGTAACGGCTGATATAAGCTTGTATTCTAGCTCACTCCTTTATCCATCTAACATACCCTATAGCTTTGTACAAACTTCTTCACATCCTATGACAACTGAGGCCAATAATAATGCTCACTAATAATGGAAATGGTCTTATCCTGACCAAAATGTCCTGCCATTCCTCCACTATGCTTCTCCTTTATCGCTCCTCCTCATGGAACTCCTCGATACACAATTGACTTCCCTTAAATAACATGCCATCCTCGGATTATGAAATCTAGCCAATTTGTCCCGTCTAATTATAATAGGTTCCTTGCAAGCTTTCCAAGCCTCTGCAAAATTAGGATCTTCTGCATATAGTGTCTTGAGTTCATTGAACCCAACCACTTCAATCTGCATCTTTGTCATCAATGTATGCCTCCTACTTAAGGCATCTACAACCCTATTGGACTTCCCACTCCTATGTTTCAAAACAAAGGTATAACTCTATAAAAACTCTACCCATTGTATATGCCTCTGATTTAATTTTCCCTGACTATTTAGGTACTGCAAGGCTTGATGATCAATATAGAGAAAAAATTCCTTTGGCAACAAATAATGTCTCCATTTCTTTAATGCTTGAACTATTGCATAAAATTCTTGATCATATACATAATACTTTCTCTTGGCATCATTTAGCTTTTCACTGAAATAGGCAATGGGCTTACCTTCTTGGCTTAATATTGCTCCAATGACACAACCACTAGCATCACAATCCACCTGAAACACCTTGTTGAAATCTGGGAGGGCTAGAACAGGTTGCTCTGTCACCTTCTCCTTCAACAATTCAAAATTTTTTCCCACTCCAGTGCTCCACTTGAATTCTTTTCTATCCCCTCTCATTGTTTTAGTCAACGGTCCACAAATACTTCTGAAGTTTCTAATGAACTTTCTATAAAAACTAGCCAAGCCATGGAAAGATCTCACCTCAGTAGCAGTTCTTGGGGTAGGCCATTCCAGAATAGCCTTCACCTTCTCTAGGTCCATCGTGAGACCTTCACGAGACAACAAACCCCAAGTACACCAACTCCTCTTCACAAAACTGCACTTCTTCAAATTAATCAACAGTTTATCTTCTTTTAACTTCTCAAAGGCTCTCTGAAAATGCATTAGATGCTCATCCAATGTCTTATTGAAAATCAAAATATCATCTAAATACACAATAACAAAACTTCCTAGAAATTTTTTAGTAATTCTCGTTCATGAGCCGCATGAATGTGCTCGGTGCATTGGTTAGCCCAAAAGGCATGACTAACCACTCATACAGGCCCTCTTTGGTCTTGAAGGTAGTCTTCCATTCATCTCCCTCTTGAATCCGGATCTGGTGATATCCACTCCTTAGATCAATCTTTGTGAAGTATTGAGCTCCACTCAAATAGTCCATCAAGTCATCCATCCTTGGCAGGGGAAATCTGTACTTAATTGTTATATTGTTTATGGCTCGGGAATCTGTACACATCCTCCACTCCCCATCCTTCTTTGGTGCTAGTACTGCAGGTACTGCACATGGACTCAAACTCTCCCATATCAAACCCTTTCTCAAGAACTCTTGAATGTGTCTATTCAACTCCTCATTTTCTACTGGAGTCATTCTATGAGCTACCTTATTTGGTAAATTGGCTCTAGGAATCAAATCAATCTGATGATTGATCTTCCTTATTGGTGGTAAACCCTCAGGTACATTATCTTTTTCTAGAACCTTCTCACTATCCTCCTTACTCTAGGAATCAATGCATAACACACACGCTCATGCTTCATACCTTCTAAAACTTTTCTTCCATCTATATAACAAATTCTAGCACTACTGCATACCTTTTCTTCTGTCTCCTTCAGGGGTTTCAACTTGTGACGAACCCCATCCTTTGTCAAGGAATAAGTGTTTGCATGGCCATCATGTATAGCTCACCTATCGAACTGCCACGACCTCCCCAACATGTGACATGCATCCATGGGGATGATATCACAGAGTACTTCATCATGGTAGCTCCCAATCTTGAACTTTACTAGGCACTGCTCATTGACCAAAACTTTGTGGTCTTTCTACAACTAGGAAATCCGATACGAATGCGGGTGTCTTTCCCTCTTTAGTTTCAACTTTGTGACCATCTCCTCTAACACCAGATTATCAGTGCTCCCACCATCAATAATGACATCACAACATTTTCCTTCACACTTGCACCTTGTGCGAAACAGATTCTTCCTCTGTTTTGGTTCTTTTTCTTCAGTCACTAAGGCTCTCCTAATCACTAGGGTTTCTCCCCTTTCAGCATCATCTGAATATTTAGATTGTGTCTCCTCATCTGCATGCACAACCTTTCCATGACCTTCTGGCGTTTTTTCTACCCTTCCTTGGTGTTGTGGACATTCATTGGCTCGATGCCCTTCTTCACCACACTGAAAACACATTCCTTTGAAACCACCTCTTCCAGATCCTTGTCCATATCTCCCTTGTCCTCTACCTCTTTGATCACCACTATTTTGATCATGAGGGCGGTAGAAGTTGTCATTCTTTTGGCTTCGGTTGGTACCTACATCTTCACTCTTATTTTCATCATCATTTCAGCTTCCTGAAGGTCTTCTGTTGCCCCTTCTGCTTTGACCTCCGCATCCTTTTTGCTTGCCATCAAATCTTTTGTTCAGCTTCTTTTCCACCTTCAAAGCAAACTAATACACATCCTCAATGGTGGTCATTCTAACTAGGCTTAACTCCTCATGAATGATTGGTCGTAACCCATTAAGATATCGGGCTACCTTCTCCTTATTGGCCTCTATGTGACCCATTCTAATGATTATCTTGTGAAAATCTTCAGCATATTCTTTCATAGATCTACTTCCTTGCTTCAACCCTTGCAATTTCTTCAACGGATCTAACTCTGCATCCACGGTATGAACTACTTCTTGGTTTTCTCTACCATCACGATCCCATCCCCGGTGATCTTGACTTTTCTCTTCGATTTCTTTCCAACTGGACCTCTTTCCACCAAATACTGATATGGCCCTTCAACTTCATTTTCACAAACTTAACCTGATCTGGGTCCTCTATTTCCTCATACTTAAAATGTTATTCACAAGCTCATTGATCCCGTTCGATCAACTCTTGATTCAAACTTCGAATAACTAGGGACTTGCTCGGGTCTTTCCCCATCACGGCCCTTATTAGCCACATTTGGTCTTGATCAATTTCTTCTTCCCTCTTCTACATCTGAACCTTCCTCTCTTTCATCTCACTTTCCTCCCTGGGTTTAACCCTCTTCTCAACTACTCTTGTAATGCATCAATCGTCTGGAGGGTGTGGGTGCATCTCTTCCAATCACCATTTTCGACCACCTCACAGCTTACCATGCCTGCGGAATCACTCTTGGGCATCTTTCTTGACCTTGACCCACAACCACGGTCTGGTGTGAAACTACCCTCCCAATGTTGATCCTCCACTTTCTCCGAAACCTGCTTTGATACCCTTGATGAGGGCATGGCGGAAACAAGGGAATAATTTTAGTATTCAAAAAATGGAGCTTCTTACATGTAGAGGATCTCAAATCCCCAAGTTCTACAACACATGCAAGTTACAGAAAGCTACAGAATAACCCTTTTGCAATATGCGAACATGTCCCCAAAAAGTTACCCAAAAAATTAGAAACCCACCCTTAAATAGAGCTCCTCTTTAGTTTGGAGAAAAAACAACATTAAATTTGAGTTTAGGTAGTTTGGCGCCAAAAAATTACAACTTAAAGTTCAAATTTCAAAAGAACATTTGTAATTGTATCTTCTAGAAAGTGCGCCAACTTCCTGGGGCCATAACTTTTGATCCGGGGCTCTGATTCGTGAACCGTTTGAACCATTGGAAAGGTCTCAAAGTCAAGAACACGCTCAAAATTTTCTATGCCAATTTCAACAAGTTTTAGGGCCATTCTAGGAGCTCTAAGTGCCTCAAATCCAACTCAAAAGATTTTTAAGTGCAAATTTGGGGAACTAAAACTACAATATCTTTCAACCCAGGAATAGAAAATAAAAACCGTAAATTGGGAATCTCATTATGACAAAAAGGGTATCCAAAAATGTAAAAACATCTAAATATTGAGAAACTCAAAATTTAACTATTTTTGGGTGATGCAAGATTGCCCGTACACCACTGGATGCTCCTGCGTCAGACAGTCAAAGATATTATAGATCTGACAGTCTTTCCATGATGATTGGATAAAATATTTACTTCACTAATAAACAAAATTTAGTCTCTATAACTATAATTAACAGTACATTTGAGATGGTAAAGAAGGGAGAAAACTATGATTTATGTGGGCTATTGAGATTACAACTTTTGGAAAAAATGCAAAAGACTAAGAATCCAAGTACCCATTCAAGTATGGTACTTTGATTATCTTCTTGTTTTATTTTCTAAATGAATCTCTTGGTACAAGAAACATAGTGTGGTTAAAAGATAGACCTATAGTGCATCAAATCAAAGATCACTTATTGAGATTGGGAGATTCTGATGCACAAAGTAATGCTTTTTGGGGATTTTTTAAGAATTTTCAAGAAAAGATGTAGGAAAGAGAGAGAATAACAAAGAATGTGGTAGAAAAATACAAAAATGATATTATTTTTATGGTAACTAAAGACTATTGCATAATGGAGGCCGTTGAGCATAGGACAGTTTGGATCCTAGAAATGGGATATGAAATTATAGAGGAACAAATCACTAGCTTAGTAGAATTAATATTGAGAGAAAAGAAAAAGACACCTCTAAGTAGAGGTATGATACTTATGAGGAGAAATCCATGAAGGTTCACATGGATCAAAGACAAAAGAAAATAAACAAGATTATTGAGAAGATGACTGCATAGTTTGTGGAGGTAATGGGACTTACAAAGGAACAAGTAGAGAAGGCTAAATACATGTCTAGCTCACTAGAAGAAACATCTAGTAGAAGAAGGTCTGGTAGAATAGCTACCACCCCTTTGATTGCCTCCAAGTCCTTTGAAACTAAGCCTACTATAGGAAAAAAAAGGAAATATTATACAAGTGCTCTAATGAAGGAGAAAACATCTCCAAATAAGCAATAAAAGGTGTCTAAGAAAGAAAAGGCCACTCCAGAAAAATAGCAAATAGGGCCTATGAGGAGAAGATTAAAATCAAAAGCAACTAGAGAAAAATATATGGGTGTGAATGTAGAAGATCAAGAGGAAGAAGGAGGACCACAGTTGGTTTGGAAAAGGAAAATAGAATTGTCACAATGATAATCAAGTGGAAAGAAACAAAATACTAACACTGTGGACACATATAGCAAGGTTGAAGTTGAAAGGGAGAAGGAAGGATATAAGATTCAAATGAGGGAGAAAAAACTAGAATCTAGTAAAGTAAAGATGTCACCGAAAGCAAAGAAGAAGAAGAATGGTGAGTCTTCCCCTCTAGTAAGAAAACATAGCCCCATGATTAGATGCTTTATTTAATGGAATTGTAGAGCATGAGATGTTTGAGCAAACACCTGCATTGTATACTATAGCAGATGATGTTGATAAGACAACTATAGAAGAGGTGCTTGTAAAATACATTGTTACTTTTGAAGTGAATATTAAGAATATTGAAAAAAAAATTCTTGAGGAGTTGAGAAATGTACTATATGATATAATACAGGAAGGCATTGATGAAGAAGTAAAATTGAGACCTTTTTCTTTAGAGAAGGTTAGTGAACCCCTCTCAAATGAAAATAAAGCCACATTAGCTCAATTTTATGATAAAGAGTTCTAAACAAAGAAAAGGGTAATTACCCTTATGCTCAAAGATTAGAATGATATTGAAAGGATCCAAAGAAAACTATGGAGAAGGTTGTTGATTTGGCATAGAGATTAGGACCAACATTGAATAGTGAAGAAGAAAAACATGATATGTCAAATCTAGAAGTTAATGTAATAGAAGAAGCACAACAAGAAGATGCTCAAAATGAGCATGGAAAAAAAGAGGAGAATGTGCAGGATGACATTCTTCTGGATGTGGAAGAAAATGTTATTGAAGAGAATGTTATTGGTGATGAGAATATTGTAAAAGAATATATTACTAGTGGTGCTCCTCTCGTGAGAGAAAATACTATTGCAAAAGAAAAATTTATAGTGGAATGGAAGGAGAATGTCCCTATAGATCACAACCCACATCCTCCAAAACTTGAAAGGAATGTTGAAGAATCAATACAAGACATCTCAGAGATGAATATTCCTCTAGATAACAAAGAAGAATTAGTTGATGAGGAAAAGAAGGATGAGCAAAAATTAATCAATGTTGAGAAAAAGGATGAAAATATAGAAGTCAACATTAGTGACAAAGAAAATGATTTAGAGAAGAAGGATGCAATGATTGGAGAATCTTT